>MU736872.1:92965-109138 GCA_026770625.1 Nicotiana glauca | reverse complement strand
CGGGCGAGATTGTGGATTTCGGTATTGATTCGGTGTCGGGCACCGTATTGTACGGCTCAGGTATGAGTTATAGTAGTGGAAGAAGCAGCTTCAGGCTTCTTGGTAATGAGTTTGTTGGTAAGCTAATTGACTACGTATTCAGATTGAGATGGCTTGGTTGGCCCTGAGATGTATTGTTGAGGGATAGGTTTAATCTCTCGTATTGAGCTTGTTAGTGATCTGGGGAGATCTATGAGTTGCTTTTTCGGTACTGTGAGGCATTATGATTTTCGGACTGTGGGCACATATAGTGCGGTGCTATCGAGATTCATAGTGGAAGTGAGGGGGAAGGTCCTCAGATGTGTTTGAGTTTTGTAGCTTACGACGCTATATGTAGATATTTTTAAGCACTCGGTATTTTATTGTAATGAGCAAATTTGGCTCGATGTGCATCTCCCTGTGTGAGATATATGTATGGATCAGGTGGCATGCCGCCATGGGTATGATATCTGGATCGGGTTGCACGCCGCAACACTGGGATGTTGAGAATAGTTCTCCATATGTTATTTTGTATGCCTTGCTTCCTGATTTCTGAAGAAAGTCCGTATTGGGTGTTGCTCGACGAATGGAACATCGGTTGTGTCCTTTCAGGATTGAAGGGTGTATACTACCTACTTCACCGTGGGTGTGATGGATTGCTTGGTTTCAGACACCAATCTGTGTGTGGCTGTCTATTTTGAGCATAGCGACTTCAGGTGCTCCATGTGTAACAGTGCTTAGATAAGATCGCGCATTGTAGCGACGCTTCGTGTAGATTAGACCCTTCGGGGTAGATACAAGTATTCTATTTCTATGATGTGGGACGGGGTCCCAGACTCGTGTTGTGATGGTATTGAGGAATTTGAGTTACAGCTCTTTTGTTTGAGTTATTGTCATGATTTGAGTATGTTCAGACCGCCCATCATTGGTGCGCGGATTATACAAGTTGTGGCTTAGGCCTGTGATGAGGTGTCATATCACCAGAGTGGTGCGTTGAATTTCAGGTGATCGTTGGAGTCATTAATAAATGCAAACAGATGTGATTTCAGCTGATTAGAGGTTCCATATCGAGGATTGGCCCGGAAATCGGTTGTGGTATTAGTCAACAAGGAAATGGATTCATGAATGGTTGATCTGAGAAATTGATACAATTTATTGCGTGTTTCATTATTCGTTGGCAGTATATGAAAGTTCTGGAATAAGACTTTAGCTAATAAGAGGTTCTGATTTTGAGTATGGATTCGGAAAGTGCAATGTGGTTCTGCGGTCTTTGGTCTAAATGAACTGTGAAAGTTCAGTTGTGTTGTATTATCAGACCTATAAGGGATACGGTGACGTGGGATCACCCTGGTTATATGCTTGGTAAGGTTATTCAGCTATTGGTTGGCTTCTAGTACAACTCTGGGCATGCTCGAGGACGAGCGTTTGTTTAAGTTGGGGAGGATATGACGACCCGACCCGTTTTCACGTGAGTTACCGCCCCGTTTTCCCCATATTATGTTGTTCTATGCTCCAATATCAGTATTTGAATGAATCGAATAGAATTGGATTGGTTTTAGTTGGAAATGAGACACTTAGTCTCTTAAAGGAAAGCATGTTTTGGAAAAAGTCAACTGGAAGTTGACTATTTAGTTAGGAGGCTCGGATGTGAATTCTGATGATTCGATTAGCTTCGGGAGATGATTTTTGACCTATGAGTGTGAACAGAATTGAATTTGGAGGTCCGGTGTAGAACTAGGCTTGAATTGGCGAAGTTTGAATTTTGGCGAATTCCGGTTGATAGGTGAGATTTTGGTCTGAGAGTCAGAATGGAATTCCGAGAATTGCAGTAGCTTCGTTAGGTGATTTTGGATATGTCTGCAAATTTTCAGGTCATTCGGACATCGTTTGGTCGGGTGTTTGATCGAAAGTGCATTTTGGAAGATCTTGAAGAACTTAGGCTTTGATTCGGAGAAATTTAATGATTTTGATGTTAACGATAGTGTTTTGATGATTGGAACAAGTTTGAATAATGTTATAAGATGTATTGGTATTTTTGATTGAGGTCTCGGGGGCCTCGGGGTGATTTCGGATGACTAACGGGATGAAATTTGGAGTTAAGGATTTGTTGAGGGATCTGATATCTGGTATTTCTGCTTCTGCGGAACTGGACCGCGGTTCTGCAGAAGCGGGTGAAGGATCGCAAAAGCGGTTTGGGGCTGAGTTGAGAAGTTCCGCAGAAGCGGAATTGTTTCGCTTAAGCGAGTCCGCAGAAGCGGGTAAGTGGTCGCAGAAGCGAAAGGAGGAGGCTTCGGAGGTTCCGCAGAAGCGGAACATTTTTTGCAAATGCGAGTCCGCAGAAGCGGACTATTAACCGCAGAAGCGGTCCTGGAAAAAAATGGAGGAAACCGCAAAAGCGGAAAAATACCGCAGAAGCGGAAGTCGCATAAGCGACATTTGTACCGCAAAAGCGAAAAATGCTGAGTGTTTAATGAAATAGTAGGGTTCGAATTTCAGAAGTTAGAAAAATATTTTGGGACTTCGGGAGAGGCGATTTTGGGCGATTTTTGAGAGATTTGGAAGGAGATTCCATCAGGTATGAACTTGTAGCCTCAAATAATGTTGTTATGGTATAAAAACAAGGATTAAACACTGAAAATTCAAGGAATTTAAGGGTAAAAATGGTGGTTAGGGCTTGAAGCCTAAGAGAGCCTAAATTGACGATTTGAGGGGTTAAATGGACTCCGATTCTTGTGTAATTGATATGTATGGACTCGTGGTGAGACGAGAATTATCGGAAATATGAATTTCATAATTTTTCGAGAAGTGGGCCCGGGGCTCGGGTTTTGCCAACTTTGTATTTTTGGGTATTTTTCGAGTTCTTTCGATTGGGTTGAGTTCCATTAGCCTATTTTAATGTATTCCTTGTGATTCTAATCAGATTCGGCACCCGGGGAGGTTGATTCAAAAGGGAAAGGCTTATCGGATTAGTCTCGTGGCCGGTTCGAGGTGAGTAATAGATGTGGATGATGACCTAAGGGTTTAAAACCTCGGTATATCACACTGTGACGCTATATTGAGGCGATACACGTACTTTATGGTGAGTGCAAGGTCGAATGTGATCGGAGACTATGGCTTAGTCCGCCTGAGTGATGTTGTACTGTGTTGTTAGCTATAAATTAGCTGGTAAACCTCCTACTTGGATGGTTATGGATATAGTTGGGCTGCGTGCCAGTTATTTGGATCCAGTAGGGAGTATTATCACTGTTTCTGTGATTTATAGCATGTTTTCATGATATCAGTACTGAGCTAAACACTGTCCTGAAATGACTAGTAAAATTCTAAGGTTTCAAACACCTAATTGATAATTACTGATAATTGGAACTAAAACTGATAAGTTGACTGTGCCTGTGTGGCTTGCATGCATATAGTTGGACTGATAGTGGATCGAGCTGCACACCGCAGCGTATGTTACTATGATATTGCACTTGGGCTGTACGAGCCCCTCCGGAGTCTGAACCCCCACAGTGAGTGCGAGTACCCAAATGGATCGGGCTGCGCACCGCCGCGGTCATGTGCATTGCATTGCATTCATGCATTGATATATATATCTGCTTTGACTGTTTCTGCTAGATGTTGTTACACTGTTAAATGTGTAGGAGTACTGTTCTTAGCTTTACATTGTGCTATTTTTTTGGATTTCTTACTGTCAGACATTATACATGTCTATTACTACTGAGTTGGAAGTACTCACTTTACTCCCTGCACCTTGTGTGCAGATCCAGGTACTCCGGGAGCTAGCTGAGCTTTCTGCTGATTCCAGATTTTCGTTCGGAGTTGTCGAGGTAGCTACCTGACGTCCGCAGGGCCCGACTCCTCCCCTATCCCCTGTTATTTGTCTTTCCGCGTATTTCAGACTATGTATTACTACAGTTTTATTATATTGTACCTGTTAGAGGCTCTAGACTCATGACCCCCAGGTCTTTGGGAGGTTGTTCAGTATTGTTGATTTTCGGATTATTTCTATTTATCAGTTATACTTTTAGTTTCAATGCTGTTAATGATTTTCAAATAAATGGTTTTGAGCTTTATGCTCGGGTTGAGAGTGAAATTGGTCGGGCTTGCCTAGCAGTTTTGTTGGGCGCCATCACGACCAGGTTTTGGGTCGTGACAATATTCTAGCCTCGCCGCTGGCTGAAGCACCATAATCCAGCATATTATGCTAGTACTTTTCGTGTGCTAGAGTTCCAACATAATATACTGGAAGTATATATGCAGGAGCTTTCATAGTCCAGCATATTACACTGAAACTTTTAGTATTTCATCAAAATAATAACTATTTTTAAATAATTTTGCAAATGCTAACTATTTTTTAATAACCAATTAAAAATTGGCTAGCTTGGGTTATTTTCACATGTAGTGGCGGAACCAAAATTTTAGTTAAAAGATGTCAAAATATGTAAAAGTAATATACCACCAAATTAAACGAAGTCAATACATAGTATATATACATATAAAAAAAATATCTACTTACACAATATATTTTTCCCATAAAGGAATATAATATAGGAATTTTTACCTAGCTATACTATAGTAAAAACCTATTTATCATATTTATTTAGGTTCCTTATTAATTACTTTGTATATCTATATCTACAAGTTATATACAAAACTATTAAAAAGAAAAAATTCAAGATCCCTTAATATTAGCTTGTCAGTTACAACTCATTTCCAATAACTCCCCCTACATTTAAGATTATGTTCCTTTTTTCTCTCTTTTTTAATAATCACCAAAATCTTTCTTTTATTTTTATACCTCCCTCCCCCCCCCCCCCCCCCCCCTGCATTTAATTCTTTTTCTTTTCCAAATGTTTTCAAACTTAATTTCTCTCTTTCTTTCTAATCATCCAAAATCTCTATTTCTTATTGATACAATGCAAACGAAGTTTGAAATATTGCTATGGAGTCAAGTTTTGGGTAAGTTTTGAATCTTATTTTTGTTTTTTTCCTATAATTTTTATTGTAAACTTGTATATGATACCTCAATACCCAAAACAATACTCGATACAATATTAATACAATTTTAATATGAGTATATTAAATTTTTAGTGTAGAGTTGTGATTGAAATTTGAATAAGATGAAGATCCTAATTGTATCGCAAATTTTAAAAATTAATGTATCGCGATTATGTTATATTTGTATATGTATCATGATTGTTGTAGGGATTGTATTACAAATATATACTAATTGTATATTCGTTGTATATTGTTATGTGCAGTTGTGAGTTCATGATAAATTTCACAGTTTGTATCACAAGTACGGTAATTGTATATTAATTTATTCGTATTGTATCAGGTATTATTTTAGGTATTAATGTAGCAGATGCAAGTTAGATACAATTGTAATACAAGTATGATACAATTATGTATTGGCCATTGATGTATCTAATATGACACATTTATCATATAATTTTTGAATATTATTTAATAATATAAATCTATCTGCAATGGTGGGAAGAGAGAAGATGGAGATTCTTGGTGTAATTAAGAGATTCTGATGTTAGGAGAGAGAAGAGAGAGAGGAAAAAAGGAAAGGATGTAATTGAATCCCTTAATTGAAGACACTAATAATGGGGTGAGAGCCTTTTAAAGAGTAATATATACAATTTGTAAGAAAAACCTAGATATTTATTAAAAATTACAAAACATAAAAAACATAAGTAAATAAGTTTTTAATATAATACAACTAGGTAAAAATCCCTATCATTTGACACCACTTCCTATAAGGCGGCTCCGCCGGTGTTCACATGGTTAATGGGTAAGAAGAAGAGAACCAGTCCAGACCTCTTATCTTAGTGGGCCAGATCGGACCGTAATTGAAGGAGGTCGGGCCAGTTAGGGGTCCGTTTGAAGTTGTTCAATGGGCCGGGTTAAAGTCATCTTTCCAAATCAAAGAAAAGCCTACCTAGGTGGAATCAGTTGGAGTCCTGAGGTTAAAACTGGTGAAGGGAATGCTTGGCCCTGAATAATGTCGACAGTGCTCTTCTACCTTTTAAATTCTAAAGATGGACACAACTGTAAATGTCACCTTGGATTTTAGTAAAGACAGCATATCCAAATATACTTGTCAGGGTACTTTAATTTTGTCCATACAGATACTGTAGTGGTCCTTTCTTAAGGCCAAAACTGAAAATAAGAAAAAAGGGTGTCATTCTCCTTTTTTTTAAGCCATCTACGCGGATTTAGGATTTCTAGAGCATGAATACATCATAAAGAGATGACAGGACAAAAAATGTTAAGTGGGAGTTGATGGAAAAATGATATTTTATAACTGTTGTAAAAATAATAGCCAAAAAAAGTGTAAAATTTATATATTTTTTTGTTTATATATACATTTTATATGTTATGTATCAAAATTATACAAAATTTATATACTTTTTTCAGTTACCAGATGTAAATAATCTCTAGCGCGGGCTAAAAGTGGTAATACTCCTATTTCTTTGAATAAATAATATAATATTGAACCAAGTGCGTTATTCAACATTTATGGAATATAGGTGGCAATACATAATATTGGACCGATTCTAAAAAATACGTATATAAAATACCTAATATGGCAGAGAGATCATAGTTTCACGTGCCCCATAATTTATGTTATATATCCGCCCCTACCTATATTCAATATAGATTGAAGGGGAGCCTTGCAGTAATAGTAAAACTGTTTCCGTGTGACATATAGGTTACAGGTTCAGCCACTGATACTTGTATTAAAATAAGCTACTTATATCATACTCTTTTAGGGTGCAGCCTCTTCTCTAGACCCGGTGCGAATGCAGAATACTTCATACAATGGACTAGCCCTTTTTTATATTCGATATGGTTCGTGAGAGATTTGGTTCTTTAAATTGTTGGTTTATTCCTTAAAGTCTACCTTTGTGCAGAAAAGATGAGTAACAAGTCACTATACTTTTTGCCACAATTATTGGTGTTCGTTCAGTCAATATATAACACATGCAGAGTTTAGAAAAAGATGACAACCCCAGTTCCCAACTGCCCCAAGCAAAAGTTTTTTGCTTATAAAACATATCCCTTAATTTTAGGATTAAGAATAGTTTAGGATTCTTATATAATATCTTAAGGTAAGAACTAATGAACAGGAGAAGCTATCTGATACAGGTCTTTCCTTTTTCTTGTTTCATTTTTAATGTTTTTCGCTTTTTAACAAACTTATTTTCAGGAAAATTTAAGAGTCCTCCCTAACAAACTCCCTTGTCATTTAACATATTGAACCTACCTACCTCACTTAAAATTATTTGTAACAAAACTCAAATGACAATTTTTTTTATAATATTCCAAAAATGTCCTTTTATGTGTATTGATCACATTATCCCATTTGGGCATTATTTTCCCGTGAATAGGGGCGGCTGCAGCCCTTCTCTCTATAGGTTCATCTCATTATAAACTCTATATATATTATTAAATTTAAATCTTGAATTCATCTCTATCCGTAACTTTTTGACGTGCGAGTCTACACTTACCAACAACAACAACAACAAGCAGACCTTACCCCTATTCTGGGTAGAGAGGCTGTTTCCAAATAGATCCCCGGCATCCTTCCCTCCAAGAACTTCCCATCTTGTTCTTGGGGAGACTCGAACTCACAACCTCTTAATTGAAAGTGGAGTTTGTCTACCATCAGAGTAACCCCTCTTGTCCCGAGTCTACACTTCCCCTCTTGGATTATTCCTATTTACTTAGTTACATTTTTCCTTTAATTTATTCTTTTCCTTTTGGGACAGTGTTTTACTTTTTCTTTTTTTCTTCACTTTCATTGTAACTGAACTCGAGATATACAAACGCACGTGGATGTATAAAAAGAAACCAACTCGTACACATTTTTTACCAATAAAAATTTACTTGCACTCAGTATACATCAATCTAATTAATTATGACACATATCTTCACACATATTGTTATTATTAAATCATAGGTGATTAATATATATTTTCTCCTTAATTTATTATTTAGCCATGGTAAATTAATACTACAATTTAGTGGAAAGACCGGGTAAATATAAAAGGTAAAACTAATAGAAAAGACACACTTTATATATACATAAAATTATGTCGTATTCAATTATCACAATAATATCAAAGTTCTCGTTGTCTTGGTCAAAATCTGACCGTTGCGACTGAGTTGACCAACGTCCCACCTAAATAATCGGGCAGTGAAAAGATAATATGACCGGCCCCATATCTCCTCCCTAACACCCGACGAGTCAGCAAGAGCACGCCTAAAAGTTCGACTAAAACACATTGGAGGTAAGAGGACATCGAGCCAAGCAAAGGGCAAGGGTGCCACAACTATATATAGCAAGGGAAAGCTTTCAACAAGGGAGGCTGCTCCTTCTCTCTCTCCCAATAGCTAAACGGCTCTCTTCTAATATTCTTGACAGAGAAGGATGAATCTCTAGGAAAACGTGTAAAGTGGTTTCCTCATCGATTGATGGGAAACACAACATTAAATCTCAATAAAATCATTTGCATTCCCTTCATCTCGCGTATGATCCATGCTGCTAGCTCTTTAATTTGGAGTTTACTATGTCTGACTAAGATTTACCCCTTCATCTTTGATTGATTTGCTCTAAAGGGTTTCGATATCTTTTAAGTCAAGCAATTTGGCGCCGTCTGCGGGGATTTCTTAGTGAAATTTCCTAGTCTCTCCCAGATCAAAGACAAGAAATACGATCACTCACCAAAAGGGGGCGGAAAGGAATAATCCAACCCGCGCGAGACAGAGGAGGAGCGCAGTAAGGGGAGGAGAGCCGGACAAAATTATCAAGTCCAGAAACCTTCGCCCCATCAACCATCAATACGCCAAATAAGGCGAACGATGTTAACCATTAGTTCTCCCCCATCGGACCACCAGACAGGGGCAAGGAAAGTTTCGTTCTAACTCGCCTCCTAATCTCTGCTCAAGTAGGAATACAATAGCCGCGCAGGCAAACGAATATATAAAAAAAACATCTCATTAACGGATGAAAAATTACCGCAAAACAACTGTGATACCGCCCGTCGGTGATACCTCCGAGCCGGAAGATAGGAGCCAGACAAGGAAACCACAATTTGTGCGTAGAGCGAACCTAAGCGAAATCGCAACGTTTCACAATCTCCGACGTGTACCCTCCGTTACGAGCAATGTCAAACGGACCGGGACTCCCCCATAAGATATCTGGCTCTCCATAAATTGGGACTGACAATGGGTCACTATTTTGATAAGTTCGAAATAACACCATTTAAGGCTAAGGGCCTTCGCCAACGTGATGACCCAAAAGGTCATCACTTGTGTTGTAAGTAAATTTAGTATACCAAGGTCTAAAAACCTGTTTTTTACCTCATCTTAATTTGCGTGCATGGTCCAAACCCATATCCGAAAAGCCTTCTATGTGAAAATATGAGAAATAAAAATTTCTAGAGTTAAAAATTTGATTATGGTTAACTTTGGTCAATATTTTGAGCAAACGTACCCGAATCCGTGTTCTGACAATCCTGGAAGGTCTGTAGTAAAATTGGGACTTGGGCGTATGCCCGAAAATGAATTCCGAGGTCCCAAGCCTTAGAAATCAATTTTTGAAAGAAATTATTTTACTGAATTATCTAAGAAATAAAGAAAATAATTAATGTTTTAAACCATTGTTATCGTGCCGTATTTTGGTTCTGTAGCCTGGTACAAACTTGTTATAGTATGTAAAAGATAACTGTAAAATTTGGTGAAACACGGAGTTTATTTGACATGAGTTGGACTTCTGGTTGAAGAGTTATGAACTTTGAGAGTTATTGGTGAAAATGTTGAGTTTTGAGGTTTAATTCATGATTTTACATGTTAATTTGATGATGTGATTGCACGAGTAGGTCCATATGATTTTTTGAGTTAGTATGCACGTTTGGTTTGAAGTATAGGTGGCTAACGGGCCGGGTTGACCCGGAACCGGGCCGGCCCGGTTCATAAGGGGCCGGGTGGGCGGGGTTGGGGGCTAATGGGGTTTGTTCCATTTAAATTTTTATACCGGTTAATCGGACCCAGTTAACCCGGTCCGGATGAACAGTAGACGATACCGGTTTAACCGGCCCGGCCTGGACCGGCCCAAACCATGAATATACCATGAATATGCCATTAATATACTATGAATATACCACGAATATACCATGAATATACCAATTATTGTATACTAATTCACATAGTTTAAAATTGTTGGAATTTAACATATACTGTATATATTTAGGGTATAAAACTATAAATGTTAAAATCATAGAAAATATGATGGTAACATATTCTTTTTAAAATATGCTATATATGTGTTATTTTAAGATTTTAAGATAATTTGTGTTATTTTAAATTATTAGACGTATTTATGCTTAATATTTTAGTTTGTTAGATTAATTTGAAGTATTGTTAATTTATTATGCATGAAAATTTAGTTTTGCTATTTTTTTGTTAATTTACTTTTTAAATGCAAACTTTAATTTTGTAATTTTGAAATAAATGTAGCACTTACAATTTATAAGTGTAATTTTTCTCCATCTTTTTTGTATTCTTTATATTAATACAAAGTATTAATATAACTTACAATAGTTATAAAAAATTCCAAAACAAAAATTAAAAATACACTAAACCCGGGCCGCCCCCGCCCAGCCCCCTCAACCCGTAACCCGTACGGTTCAATTCTTACCCGAATGAACCCAAACCCGTTAAACCCGTTAAGAACTAACCCGGAACCGGCCCGGACCACAACCCGTACGGGTTCAAAATACACAGGCCCGGACCAGCCCGGCCCACCCTTTAGCCACCTATAGTTTGAAGTTCTGAGGGCTCGGGAGAGTTTCGGGTAGGTTCCGGGATGTCTTAGGCTTAAAACCCATTTGTTGCAGGTTTAGAGAAGTTGCAGACCTTTGAACCCGCATGTGCGGTCCGCAAGAACTTTTGTGCGACCGTGGAAGGGACCATTGCGACCGCAAAAGATTTCATGCGGTGCGCGGTGGGGGCTGTACGGCCGCACTCGATTTTGGTGCGGTCCGCACAGGTTCACTGGTCCACAGGGAGAGATGTGTGGCCACACTCATTTTCGTGCGGTACGCACATGTGATCTTAGAGGGGTATATTTAGGCGGGATTTTCAATTATTTTTCATTTTTCAAAACCCCAAAAACATAAGAGGCATTTTTTCAAACAACATTTCTTCTCCAAAATATTGGTAAGTGATTTCTAACTCATTTTCTTTACTCCTCAACTTCTTTTTACAAGATTTCATCCTAGAATCTAGGGTTTTCATGGTGGAATTGGGAATTGGGAATTTTGGGAAAAACCTAAGAATATTAAAATTTAGAGAGTTACACCTCAAATTGAGGTCGGATTCCAAAACCAATTATATATCCGAGCTCGGGGGTGAATGATTAATCGGGTTTTGGTCCAAATTTTGTGTTTGGACCAAGCGGACCTGGGGTCGATTTTTGACTTTTTGGGTAAAACTTTGGAAAACTTATTTTCATACATTGGAGTTGATTCATTTAGCGTTTATTGATGTAATAAAGTAACTTGTGAGATGTGACTAGATACGAGCGAATTGGTGGTGGAATCAAGGGGTAAAGATATAATTGAAACGTGAATTGTGTTCGTGGCATCGAGGTAAGTGTTTGGTCTAACCTTAGCTTCTGGGATTAAGAGTCGTGTCTTATTTTCTATGTGTTAATTGTGGAGTACGACATATAGGCATGGTGACGAGTATCTATACGTCGGTATCAAGCATGCCCGTGAGTCTTGTATTACAATTGTTATGACCTATTTGTGGTTTATTGTGCCTCACATGTTACTATCATCATTGTTCCCTTACCGGGATGTTTGTTTTAATATTATTGTTCTCTTGCCGAGATATTGTTAAAATATTATTGTTCCCTTGCCGATATTCTTTGTAATTGTTGTTGATTTATAACTGGCATCGGGTGGCTCGCCTGCCATAAGATAAATGAAATGGGAACGGGTGGCACACCTGCCATAAGATAAATTAAATGGGCGCCTGCCACGAGATAATTGAAATGGGAGCGGGTGGAACGCATGCCACAAGATAAATAAAATGGAACCGGGTGGCACGCCTACCACGAGATAATTGAAATGGGAGCGGGTGGTACGCATGCCACAAGATAAATGAAATGGGAGCAGGTGGCACGCCTGCCATGAGATAGTTTAAATGGGTGCGGGTGGCACGCCTGCCACAAGATAAATGAAATGGGAGCGGGTGGCACACCTGCAACGAGATATATGAAATGGGAGCGGGTTGCACGCCTGCAACGAGATACGTGAAATGGGAGCGGGTTGCACGCCTGCAACAAGATGTGAAATGAAAGTGAATTCTACCTTTGTTTCCCTTATCCTTGTTAGTAGTTGGATTTTCGTTCCTTTATAATTCTCTTGATATTTTGTTTTACCTGTTATTCCCTAAAGCATTCTTCCCCCTCCCATCTTTACTTGTTTATTGCTACTTTACTTTCCGTTGCATATTATATAACTACACATATTTATTTTGTAGTCTGGTCCTAGCCTCGTCACTATTTCGCCGAGGTTAGGATAGGCACTTACCAGCACATGGGGTCCGTTGTGTTGATGCTACACTCTCCACTATGTGCAGATCCCGGAGCAGCTCTTGGACCGTAGTTTGGTGGTTATCTTAAGTCTACACGGAGATCCAAGGTAGACTTTCAGGCGTCCGCAGGCCCTGGCGTCTCCTCTATCCTTTATTTCCTGTTTCATCTCTTTGCTTCAGAAACAGTGTGTCTTTTATTTTCAGACCTTGTATTTAGCAGTCTTAGATCGTCTGTGGTACTGGAACACCAGTTCTGGGTGATTGAGGCTTAAACTGTTGTAATAGATACATGTTCAGATATTTTGTTATTTTCTTCCGCTTATTCCAAATTTCCGTTGTTTACCCGTTATTGTTTTATATAATGTTAAAGAGAATAAAATTTAAAAGGGTAAATTGTTCAATAATTGGCTTGCCTAGCTCACATTAGTAGCCTCCATCACGGCTTCCAAGGGTGGAAAATCCGGGTCGTGAAAGCCAATAAGAGAAGAGTTCGACCTCGATCAAACGACGATGGGTTAATATTTCGATAAGTTCGAAATAACACCCATTAAGGCCAAGGGCCTTTGTCAAAAAAAAGAAAAAAGAGTTCGACCTCGATTGAACGATGACGAGTTACTATTTTGATAAGTACGAAATAACACCCTTTAAGGCTAAGGGCCTTCACCAAAAAGAGAAGAGTTCGACCTCGATCGAATGACGACGGGTTACTATTTTGATAAGTTCAAAATAACACCCATTAAGGCCAAGGGCCTTCGCCAAAAAGAAGAGTTCGACCTCGATCGGATGACGACGGGTTACTATTTCGATAAGTTCGAAATAACACCATTTAAGGCTAAGTACCTTCGCCAAAAAGAGAAGATTTCGATCTCGATCGAACGACGACGGGTTACTATTTTGATAAGTTCGAAATAACACCCATTAAGGCCAAGGTCCTTCGCCAAAAAGAAAAGTTCGACCTCGATCGGACGACGACGAGTTACTATTTTGATAAGTTCGAAATAACACCGTTTATGGTTAAGCGCCTTCGCCAAAAAGAGAAGAGTTCGATCTCGATCGAACGACGATGGGTTACTATTTCGATAAGTTCGAAATAACACCCATTAAGGCCAAGGGCCTTCGCCAAAAAAAAAAGAAAAAAAGTTCGACCTCGATCGAACGACGACGGGTTACTATTTCGATAAATTCGAAATAACATCCTTTAAGGCTAAGGGCCTTCGCCAAAAAGAGAAGAATTCGACCTCTATCGAACGACGACAGGTTAATATTTCGATAAGTTTGAATTAACACCCTTTAAGGCCAAGGGCCTTCGCCAAAAAGAGAAGAGTTCGACCCCGATCGAACGACAACGGGTTACTATTTTGATAAGTTTGAAATAACACCCATTAAGGCCAAGGGACTTCGCCAAAAAGAAGAGTTCGACTAAGATCGGACGACGACGGGTTACTATTTCGATAACCCTTTAAGGCTAAGAGCCTTCGCCAAAAAAATAAGAGTTTGACCTCGATCGAACGACGACGGGTTAATATTTCGATAAGTTTGAAATAACACCCTTTAAGGCCAAGGGCCTTCGCCAAAAAGAAAAGAGTTTGACCTCGATCGAACGATGATAGATTAGTATTTCGATAAGTTCGAAATAACACCATTTAAGGCCAAGGTCCTTCGCCAAAAAGAGAATAGTTCGACCTCAATCGAACAACAAGAAGTTATTATTTTGATAAGTTCGAAATAACACCCATTAATGCCAAGGGCCTTCACCGAAAAGAAGAGTTCGACCTTGATCGGATGACGACGGGTTACTATTTTGATAAGTTCGAAACAACACCCTTTAAGGCTAAGGTCCTTCGCCAAAAAGAGAAGAGTTCGACCTCGATAAAACGACGATGGGTTACTATTTTAATAAGTTCAAAATACCCCCTAAGGTCAAGGGCCTCCGCCAATAAGAGAAGATTTCGACCTCGATCGAATAATGACAAGGTACTATTTCGATTAGCTCGAAATACTGCTGAGGCCAAAAGCCATCAGAAGGAAAGAAAAAATATACTCGCCATACAGGCGTCTATCTCGTACCAAAAGCCATAAACATATGGAATAAAGATGAAGTACTAGGCAAACAACGAAGAAAATATTCTCCTTTATACAAAATCACTGTGCGGACTATCACCGCTTACATATGGCCCAAGAAATCAAAAAAATTAGGGGGGAGGGAGGGAGAAGAATGAAAAGAAAAGGGGGAAGAAACAACGACAAACAACAAATAACTGAAAGTAAGAACAAGCAAGAACAACATTCTTCATTTGGCATCATCACCGCCATCACCATTACCATCTCCAAGAAGCTTTCCATTACCATCATCTGCACCCCCATTAGCTTCAGGCGTCGCCGCATCATACCCACAGTTGATGCAAGCCTCCCGTGCTTTCACTTGTGCCTCTCCATAGGCAGCCTCAGTCACAGTACTCGCCTCCCACAAACTCTTATATATATTCCGCTGGGCTTTGGCGTAAACCCAAAGCTCGTGCAAATGGCGGGGGACAATGGTGGAGGAAGACTCGATGTGAGCCAACAATCGCTTATATTTTGCCTCTAGTGTTGCGATCCGATCTCCCAGAACTGATGCCTCTTGATCAATCTCGCTAATGCGCTCCTCGAGCCTGGCCTCTATGAGGGTAGTTGTCTCTCTCTCCGACTCTTATTCGGATTGGAGGATGCGGATGGTGTTCTCTAGGGCCGCCGCCCTCGCCGAAGAATCGAGCACTCTCGATTTTCTCGAACCCAGCGACCTTGTTCTCCAGCACAGTCAATTTTCCCAACCACTCCACGCCCATCGCCTAGACCTTGATTGTTTAACCAAAAAATAATATTTTAGTCAAAGCTAGAATTTAAGATGAAAAATCGGGTTACTGATAATCAAGAGACCAAAAAAGAATAATAGGCTTTCTGAGAATAACAATAAAGCAGTAAACAAATTTGTATTTCAGTATGATGTCAATGATTTTTCTTCCGTCCTTACAAATGATGAGACTTCTTCCTTTTATAGTTGATTCTAGGTAAAGGAATGAAACCTAAGCTTTAATGAGATAATTATGGGTAATAAATGATATTAAATAAACCGTTACACAATCATTCCTATTAAATACTAGTTTTCGAACGTATCAGGTATTTAATACTGAATTTGGACTCCTTTTTGTCTTCAGATTCATGTCTTCAATGCCTTTCGATCCGTTGGCTTTAAATGACTTGTATTGGTACGAGAATCGTGTCTAAACTGCTTCTCGTGTCTGTTTAACTTCCTCTTCCCGTATCTGTCATCTCCCTTGCCTTTTTCTCAATTGTTACGCTTTGACCATTTGATCAGTCCACGTGTCATGCCACGTCATTTTCAATATAAATTCAACTTTTTTCCCAATACAGATAGTCCCCTCACTTTCTATTTATTTATCAATTAAATAATTGGGAAGTGGATCTTCATAAAAAGGGAATTTTTGCCATAATCAATGCGTATGACAATATTGACGTCTCAGTTGTCTTTTTCATTTAATGTTC
>MU736872.1:62360-84371 GCA_026770625.1 Nicotiana glauca | reverse complement strand
ACGAGATTGACGTGGAGAAGTTTGAGGGGAAGGAGCTAAGTTAATGTTGTGCATATTCCCTTGATTCTGATGGATTTGATTTTCATCAGCATTGTTGTTGTTGTTGTTATTGTTGTTGCTTTCCATGATGATAACAATTAGTAGAATGTAATTTAAAAAGAAATAGATTATCAGATTCCCGGTAATGGAACCCAATTTGTTTAACCAAAAAATAATATTTTGGTCAAAGCTAGAATTTAAGATGAAAAATCGGGTTACTGATAATCAAGAGACCAAAAAAGAATAATAGGCTTTCTGAGAATAAGAATAAAGCAGTAAACAAATTTGTATTTCAGTATGATGTCAATGATTTTTCTTCCATCCTTACAAATGATGAGACTTCTTCCTTTTATAGTTGATTCTAGGTAAAGGAATGAAACCTAAGCTTTAATGAGATAATTATGGATAATAAATGATATTAAATAAGCCGTTACACAATCATTCCTATTAAATACCAGTTTTCTAACGTATCAGGTATTTAATACTGAATTTAGACTCCTTTTTATCTTCAGATTCATGTCTTCAATGCCTTTCGATCCGTTGGCTTTAAATGACTTGTATTGGTACGAGAAGTGTGTCTAAACTGCTTCTCGTGCCTGTTTAACTTTCTTTTCCCGTATCTGTCATCTCCCGTGCCTTTTTCTCAATTGTTACGCTTTGACCATTGATCAGTCCACGTGTCATGCCACGTCATTTTCAATACAAATTCAACTTTTTTCCCAATACAGTGATCAAGTTCTGATCCATCTCCGACTGCATCGACCTTAGTCTCTCCTGCAGATGCTCACATTCTGTGGTGACTCCCTTGACCAACTCGAGCTCCTCATCCTTAATTCGAAGTTGCTCCTCGAGCTCACTCTTGCTACGGATAGCTTGCATCAACTCCTGGTCCCTTTTCTCCAACCCCTCACCAAGAGCCCGATTGTTAGGGTTTGCCCTCAGCCGCTCATGCATCTCGCAGCACCTGTTGCGGTAGCGATGATACTTCTCCAACATCTTCAAGAAAACCCTGGCCCGGATGTTGGCCATGTGGATGCTTTCCACTTCTACCATATAGGTCTGAAAAACACAAAGACAAGGTTAGATTAGTATTTTCAGGAATTGTGAAGAAAAGCAAAAGTAAAATGCGACGTACCCTTAAGCCCATAGTGGCCACGTCGTCCATCAAATAAGCATCAGGAACAAACCGAAGGGCCTCATTTTCGGCATCGGAACATAGCAGGCTGAGCTGCGGCACCAGATCCTCCCCTTCCCCTAAGAGATTGACACCGGAAGGGATCTGAAGAATAAGGGTCGAGCCCCCCGCATGAACCACTGAGTGATTAATGCCCTCTTCAAACATCCTGACATCACCAAGGTCCAGGTCTGACTTAGATTCATTGTTATCGACCACCAAGCCTTTTCCTCTTTCTACAGCTGAAGAGGAAGCACGACCCGCCCAAAAGATGAGGGTACGTCCGAAATTATAACGGCGGCCCCAGAAGTCTGATTCTCTGCCACGATAGGTTGTTGGTCACCGACAATGGCAGGAATTTCTGATTGAGCTAAGGTAACGACATGAATTTCTGATTATTGGTCACAGGCACCGACAACCCCGACAGTTGATTCCGTCCCTACGGGGGGAGCCACGGTAATACCCTCTCTAGAGCTTGTCGTAGGAGAGTCATCCAAATGAGTTACTATTGGGGACGTAGTCTCAAACTCCACTCTCCGTCTCTTCGACGGCCCCTCCTCTTCCCCAGTAGACAGTGATTCACCCGTTGGGCGAACAACGCTGGTCGGGACCTCGTCTTGAGAAGTGGCCCTCGCAGGAGTAACCAAGGCCACAGACTCAACTGAAGCAGCCCTCGATGAAGGTCGGGCGATGGGTACCATGATAGGGTAAGCAGATGCGACCGACTGACAAAAAGCTAGAGAAGGGGCCCTTGCTCTCTGCACTCTCCCTCACATCGACGAACGACACATAAGAAGCTGAGCAAAAAGAGAGAGAACAACAGACAAAAATGTTATCTCACTTGTGAGGGGCATGCGTCTGAACCTTTCATGAAAGGTCGACCATGTGTAAATCCCCACTGTATGAGGGAGGATGGCACTCATCCATTCATGAATACCTTCGACAGGCGGAGAGGGCAATCTCTCAGCTGCAAAGACGTGACAAAGTTTAGTACCATAACAAATAACGGTCAGGCATTTCACCAACTAAAAATATGAAAACTTATGTGCAAAGTTCCACTTCTCAGGGAATCCCATCGGGTCCGCCACAATGTGCTCAGTTCGCACATAAAAATGATTCTTGTAGAAACGATGGTATGTCCTTTCCTCCATCTTCACCACCAGACTCCTCGACCCGTGGGGACGCATGTGAATCATCGAACCGCGAATAAGTTCGGGAGCAAAGATGTTGAGCATACGGTTCAAAGTGACCTCACGATTGGCGAGTTTTGCGTACTTAAGCAGCATAAGGAATAACTTGTACAAATAAGAAAAAAGTTGGGTGGGGCATACCTCGTAAAAATGGCAAAAATCCACCACCAGTAAAGGAAGAGGAAGGGTATATCCTATAAGAAAGGGGTAGGCGTAGAACACGCAGTACCCGGGGTGGTCAAAATGAACTATATCGTTCCCCACTGCCGACCGCATATCAATGTAATTGGGGATTCCCCACCTTTCTTTCTACTCTGTAATGTCTCTTTCTCTCATAATTGAGGGGATAGGTTCCGGTTCCGATTCCGCTCCGACGCGAATACTGAAGTCGGTCGACTCTCTCCCAGGGCGAGGCAGAATCTCAATTACTGATGGGACCTCCTCATCTTCCACCGCATCTACTCCTCCGGCGACCTGAATAGCACTTTCTGATACTGGATTAGTAGAAGGGAAACTGTCGCGAGGAGAATCACCAACCAATTTTATCATAAAACACGCCAAAGAGATAATAAAAAGGAGGGGTGAAAGTTTTTCAGTGAACGAGGAGGCAAACGGAAATTTGAGGTATCAAAAAGAAAGTATATCTATAGGATTCTCTCAAGTAAAAGATAAAGAAGTGTGTTAATCGAATGATAAGCTACCTCTATTTATAAAGGACGTAAATCCCCCAAGCACGAAACCCAAGAGTCGCCAATCGAATTTGATAGGGCTCGAAACGTTTCAGTTCCTCAGGAACGTGTGTAATAATGGCGGTAACCATGAAATAACTCTTTAATACCAAATGACATTTCGGTTCCGAAACCGTCGCAACGGTCCAAGGGAATCGAAAGAACGCCGCCACTCCGCCAAAAAACCCGAAAAATATAACTAAGGAACTAAGAATCGTAAGTCAGATTTCTCTCGAATTCGTAACAATCATGATCCTTCTTCTGAGCCCGACAGAAGACGATCTCGACAGATGGAGGGACAAACTGTATTGATCAAAATCTGACCGTCGCGACCGAGTTGACCAACGTCCCGCCTAAATAATCGGGCAGCGAAAAGATAATATGGCCCACCTCATATCTCCTCTCTGACACCCGATGAGTCAGCAAGAGCGACGCCTAAAAGTACAACTAAAACACATTGGAGATAAGAGGACATTGAGTCAAGCAAAGGGCAAGGGTGCCACAACTATATATAGCAAGGGAAATATTTCAACAAGGGAGGATGCTTCTTCTCTCTCTCCCAACAGCTAAACGACTCTCTTCTAATATTCTTGACAGAGAAGGATGAATCTCTAGGAAAACATGTAAAGTGGTTTCCTCATCGATTGATGGGAAACACAACATTAAATCTCAATAAAATCATTTGCATTCCCTTCATCTTGTGTATGGTCCATGCTGCTAGCTCTTTGATTTGGAGTTTACTATGTCTGACTAAGATTTACCCCTTCATCTTTGATTGATTTGCTTTAAAGGGGTTCGATATCTATTGTGTCAAACACTCATATGATTAAAACGAAAAGTCAAGCCGAAATTAGGACAGAAAACAATAATCTCGGTGGTATTTTATTGTACGGAAATCATCATTTTTCCTAAAGTTTTATTCTATTGGCCCATTCCTCTCAACTACCACGTGTTTGCTGCTCCATAGTTAATACTCTTTCAAATGACTAAGCTGCCTCCAGCCTTGACTCTATATCCTTCCTTAAAAAAAAAAAATAAATAAATAACTGCCTCAAATTTTCCTATGAATAGGAATGTGTATAAGATGACAACACCTTAGCTGGTCAACGTAATATATAGAGAGCTCATTGATAATGCATTACTCCATTTGAAAAAGCATTACGTACTTTCTTCCATTCATTTTATATGACGGTCAAAATATGAAGTTCAAAATATTAACTTATGTATTTTACTTGCGATAATCAGAAATTAAAACACCAATTGCAAAGTCCGGAGAACATTACATAAAATAGTATACGTATATAATACAAATTGAAATGGACGGAGTGTTTGAGCATAGTGAAGGGACAACACTGGCACCCTCTTTGCTATTTGTCGTCGTAAGAAGATTATAAATGAGCCTCGGCAGAACTAAAATTTAAGTTTTATGGGTTCAAAGTTCAAACATATTATATATTTAAAGTTATGAATTCATATCTATTATTTCTTGCACGTTTAGTAAATATTTACATTTAAGTTTATTTGTCACGTCGAAAGTATTGGGTTCAGATGAACCCGGTGCTTTCAAGCTACACCCCGTTAATACATTTGAGTTCATTACTAACAGCTTATTTAGTATGGATGGAGACTTTTCCCCAATGCTTGAGATTCAGTACTAGAAATCTGCTAATTAGCGACTATAAAAAGTGGCCAACGTTGATCTGTTTAAGCAAATTACCGATTAAAACGTGTCCAAACAGGCTTGGTCGCTTTAGCATACCGATCAAGGTTGAGCAGATAAGACTGATGAATTGGCTCGTACTGAAAAAGGGAGAGTGACTGCCCTATCTGAAGCAGCGGCCCTGGAAGACGCCCTCCGTGTTTGTAGGTCTGAGCGAGATAATGAGGTGGAGACGTCGGTGCTCAAGGTAGCAAGATTAGAATAACGAATCCAAGATCTGGAGGCAGAGTTGTCCATATTGAACGAATAGGTTATTGCTTTGAAGGAAAAGGATGTGCAACGGCAATCGCAGCCCTCCACGTCTCATACCTCAGTTGATCTCGTAGTGCCGTGGAGTTGTATGAGATGTAAGTCCATGCCGAGTCTCAGCTCGATGTGTACAAGTCCCTGCAGGTTAACGGGAAGGTTTCTGAGGTAGAACTCAAGGGTGTTAATGTTAAATCATGTGCATCCCGTGAGGCCTACGATTATGATCTCGGTACGCCTGGCGGGGACGATGTCGATGATGATGATGCGGACAGGATCGCCTACGATTCTTGGTATAACGAGCAGCATGACGCTGGGGATGACGCGACATAGGGCTATTGTATTTATTTTGTTTTGCTTTGCTATTTTGTGAGGGCGTCTTCGAGCCCTTTGTAAAAAACTTTTGTAATATAACAGTTATAATGGAATGATTACCTTTTTGTTGTGTACCTGCGAATTGTTAGTTTTGTTTGTTGTGAGGGGGTTTCTGTCTTTTCGGCCCCTTGTGTAATGTTTTGGCGTAGTCGACGGTAGATCTTAGTAACTCGAGCAAGACTGTATAAAGTAATTTGGGCGACGTCGAATTTTTAAGTGATTCGAGGGAGGTCGAATGTTAAGTAATTCGAGTGAGGTCGAATATTTAAGTAAGTCGAGCGACGTCGAATGTTAAGTAATTCAAGCGAGGTCGAATGTTTAAAAAATGATGGAGAATAAAATATTGCTTTATTTCACTCTATCTTGGTGGAGAGTACAAAATGTTACTTTATTTCATTCACTGGAGAATACTATATATGTCCATTTCATATATATATTGGAGAAGTTTTCCTGTCTAGTCCCTTCATCATTCGTCCAGGAGAGACAATCGGCAGACAAGATGATGAATTACACTTTGAACTTCGAGACATCCCCTTCGCCGCCTCGTTAAAAACCTCCTTGAGAAACCCAATTGGGAAAAAACCCGAGTGAGGGAAAAAGACTATGACTTGGGGGCGTCCTTTTTTAGAAGTTGAAGTATTTAGGTGAGCGATATTCCAATTGTTCTGTAGTAGTTTTGCTTCCATTATTTCTAGTTGGAATGATCATTTTCTTCCTGCTGCAGTGATTTTGTATGGCCCGTCCCAATTGGTTCCTAATTTGCCTTCTTTCGGATCTTTGCTTGCTAGTGTTTTGGCTTTGAGAACATAGTCTCCGACTTTGAGTGGTCGTATTTTGGCCTTTTTGCTGTAGTACCTTTCTGCTTGTTATTTTTGGGCTACCATTCTTACGTAAGCCATGTCTCTTCGTTCTTCTGCCTCGTCGAGGTCTTATTTCATGTTCTGGTCGTTGTTTTGTCCACTTTCATTAGAGTACCTTATGCTGGGCTCTCTGAACTCAACAGGTATCATGGCATCAGTCCCGTAGACTAGTGAATATGGCATTTCGCCTGTGTTTATTCTCGGCGTGGTGTGGTAGGCCCATAATACCTCTGGTAGCAATTCCGGCCATAACCCTTTAGCGTCCTCAACCTTTTTCTTTAAGATGTTTAGTATTGTCTTGTTGGAGGATTCAGTCTGACCGTTGCCCGCGGGATGGTATGGCGTGGAGAGTATTCTCTTGATGTGCCATTTTTCAAAGAACACTGTGGTCTTTTCCCGGTGAATTGGGGCCTATTGTCACAGCTGATTTTTTAGGGATGCTGAAACGGCATATGATTTTTTCCACATAAATGTGATGATTTCTTGTTCACGTATTTGGGTGAATGTACCTGATTCTACCCATTTGGAAAAGTAGTCAGTTAAAACTAAAAGGAAACGTATCTTACCTCTCCCTGCTGGGAGGGGTCCGATGATGTCCATTTCCCATTTGATGAAGGCCATGGCGAAGTAACAGAGTGGAGGTGTTTTCCCGCTTGATGTATCATAGGTGTGTATTTTTGGCACTGTTTACATCTTTTGACATAATATGCGGCTTCCTTTTTCATGGTGGGCCAATAATATCCCCCAAATGAGGCATCTGACGAGGGCTCTATTGCTTGTATAGGCACTGAAATGGCCTTCGTGTACTTCTTCAAGCACGCGCCTTGTCTGATTCGGCCCTAGGCATTTCTCCAAGGGTCCTCCAAACGTTCTCTTATATAGGTCGTGATTTAAGATGATGTACCTGGCCGCTTGCATTAGAAGCTTTTTGGCTTCCTTTTTGTCTTGAGGGAGTACTCCCTCCTGTAAATATGTCATGATGCGGTTGCGCCAGTCCCAAGTCAAATTTATAGAATGTACCTCAAGTTGGTCTATTGACGAGTGGAGATGGGTGACCACATTCTCCTTGGTGATATTTTTGGTTGCCGCTGCCAGTTTGGCAAGGCCATATGCTTCGATGTTTTGCGCCCGAGGTATCTAGTCGAGTTGATATTCATCGAATTCTGGCGGTAGTTTATAAATTTCTGCTTGATATTTCTGTAGCCTTAGCTCCTTGATTTGGAAAGTCCTTGTGACTTGGTTGACGACGAGTTGTTATTCGCATCTGAGGACGACTCGTCGTGCTCTATATTTGAGGGCTAGCTTTAATCCTGCATCTACAGCCTCATACTCGGCCTCATTGTTAGTCATTTCGGGGCACCATATGGATTGGCGAATAACATCACCTGTCGGGATTTCAGGTACGAGTCGCAGTCTAGATCCCGATGTATTAGATGCGCCATCGATATAAAGGAACTAGAGGTCGGGTTGCCTAGAGGTACAAAGTGTTTCCCGCTCGACCTCAGACAATATTTTGGCACTGAAGTCGGTGATAAGGTCAGCGAGTACCTACGATCTTATCGTTGTTCGCAACTGATATGCTATATCGTGATCGCTCAATTCTATGGCCTACTTGGACGATCTTCCCAACAATTCATGTTTATGTAGGATGCTCCGAAGGGGGAGGGTCGTCACTACCGATATGGGGTGCAATTGAAAATATGGTCCAAGCTTTCGTAAAGCTTTGACCGGTGCCAGAGCCAATATATCGACGTGGCGATACCTCATCTCGGCGTCGACCAGGGTTTTGATGATATAATAAATCGGAGATTGCGTACCTTTATTTTGGCGGACCAACACTGCGTTTACCGCGACTTCTGAAATGGCCAGGTAGATTAGGAGGCGTTCACCAGGTTTTGCTTTGGTGAGTAGTGGGGGTGAGGACAAGTATGTCTTTAGTTCCCTCAGGACCCCGATGCGTTCTGAATTCCACTAGAGCCCGCTGTCTCTTTTTAGCACGTTGAAAAACTTGTGACATCTGTCGGATGACCGTGAGATGAACCTTGATAGGGTGGCAATTCAGCCAGTCAGCTTTTGCACCTATTTTTTGCTGGTTAACTCTTCAAGTATTCCTTTGATGGACTTAATCTGATCTGTATTGACTTCGATACCTCTTTGTGATACAAAGAAACCGAGAAATTTTCCTGAGGTTACTTCGAAGGCGCATTTTTTGGGATTCAGCTTCATACCGTACCGACTTAATATATTGAAGGTTTCTGTCAGGTGGTCGATGTGGTCTTCTTTCCTTTTTGATTTGACCAACATGTCATCGATGTAAACTTCTATCATTTTGCTGAGTTGGTCTTTAAACATCTTGGTGACCAACCTTTGGTACGTGGCCCCTGCGTTTTTCAACCCAAATGGTATGACCTTGTAACAGTGCGTTCCCTGGTGGGTGATGAAAGTAGTTTTCTCCTGGTCCTCCTCCTCCGTGAGGATTTGGTTGTAACCCGAGTAGGAATCCAAGAAGCTTAGAAATTCATGCCCTATTGTTGCATTGATGAGTTCGTCGATGTGAGGCAGGGGAAAAGAATCTTTTGGGCATGCTTTGTTTAGATCTGTGAAATCTATACACATCCGCCATTTCCCGTTTTTCTTTTCTTTTTTACCATGACCACATTGGTGACCCATTGGGGATATTTTGATTATCGGATAGAACTATTGGCGAGCAGTTTATCTACTTCATCGTTGACGGCCTCGTTGATTGCGACATTGAATTTTCTCCTTATTTGCCGCACTGGTAGATACAGAGGGCCGACATTCAACTTGTGCGTAGAGATGTCTTTCGGGATGCCCGACATATCTGAGTGGGAGAAGGAAAATAGGTCGGCATTGTTAATTAAGAATTTATTAAATTTACCCGGTTTTGAGAGTTTACGTATGATGTAAGCCTTTTTTATGTTGTCGTTGTTGTTTAGTTTGACGAGATCGAGATCTTCTATCATCGGCTCAGCGGCTTCCACGATGTCGGGATCCCTGATGATGTTTGTCTGTATGTCGGATTTGGTCCCCGACATTGTGAATTGTTATGCTTCCGCGTTAACTTCCTTTAGTTATCTGGTGTATGTGCAATCCTGGGTGATACAATAGCATTCTTGAGCAGTGCGTTGTTCACCTCGGATGCTGGATATTCCCCATAGAGTAGGGAACTTGATTACTTGATATAGGTTCGATGGGATTTCATGTGTATCCATGATCGTCCTATGATGGCATTGTAAGTTGTATCTTGATCCATGATATGGAGCGTTGTTTCTAGGGTGACACCCCAGCCAGAACGGGCAGCATTATTTCCCCAGAAGTTCACTCAACTGCATTATTAAAACTCGTTAGTGTTATGCAACGCGGTACTGTCTTGTCCTCAAGTCTCATCTATACGAGGAATCGAGGGTGGATAATACATGTGCCACTTCCGTAGTCTACCATTATTCTTTTTACATTAGTATCCAAAATACGTAAAGTAATAACAAGAGTATCAAAATAAGGGAAACTCAAATCGTCGATATTTGATTTATCGAAGATGATACTGTCTTCGTGGTCATCATACGGTTCGTGAGCAATCGACCGCTTGAGTTTGTGTGTAGTGGTGAATTTCACATGGTTAATTTTTGCTTCGTCGCCTCCGTTGACGATCATTTGGAACGTACGAGCGGGGGAGGGTGGCTTTGGAGGTCCCTAGTGTTGTCCACGTCCACGATCGAAGTTGTCTCGTCCACAGTCGCTCATTAGTTCCCTCAGGTACCCTTGGTTCAACATTTTTACTACCTCTTGCCGTAGAGCTATGTAGTCCTCAATTTTATGACCTCGCTCTTGGTGAAATTCACATAGGACATTTTACTTTATCGTGCTAGGGTTGGATTTCATTTTCTGTGGCCATTTCACTTTTGTGTCGAGCTTCTTTAGTGCGTACACTATTTCTGAAGGGGAAACATAAAAATGTGAGCGGATAAGAGTGGAGGCTTACGTCTTTCATTCTGTCGAGTCCCTGTGTGTGTCCTAGGTGGCCCTTCTGCATGTCGGGGAGACGGCGGGATGACTTTTCTGACATAGGGCTGATGTCTTTCTCAGTTGATATGGGGGCCTGATTGATCTCTTCGACCGTCGTTACGACGATCTCTCCTCGGCTCTGTTTCAACTGATGTCAGCTGTTGGGTTGGACCATTAAGGTCTTCCTCGTCGGCTATTAACTCGATGCAATATGCATTGTGAATTTCTTCCCAAGTGGTGGGAGGGTATTTCATGAGCCTGCTTAATAGTTTTCCAGTTTCCCTTGACCCATTTTTGCTCAACCCGTTCTGGAAGACCGCTACAGCCATCCCTTCTGATATATTTGGTAGGCTCATTCTCACCCTGTTAAACCGGGCGAGGAAGTCCCTGAGTCCCTCGCTGAGTGATTTCCTAACAGCTATGTCGTTTACCTTGGCTTCTGCCTTTTTAGTCCTTGCATGGGCGGTGACAAATTTGTCGGCCATTTCCTTGAACATTGCTATTAACCATGCCGACAGTTGTGAATACTAGGTTAGGGATCGCCCCGTTAAGGTTTCACCAAACTTCTTTAATAACACCAATGGTACTTGCTCCTTCGAAAGATCGTTGCCCTTTACTGCTGTGATGTAATGGATGATGTGATCTTCGGGGTCTGTAGTGCCATCGTATATCTTCAGGTACGATGGCATATTGAAGGTTTTGGGAATGGCATATGGAGCCGCTTCCTCGTTGTGCGGTTTTTCGACGAATCGACCAACATCTCGTTTTGGCAGTAACTTTGGGTGCTTGGTATCTTATCGACTCTTTCTTGATGCTCTCTCATCTGGTCGTGGAGCGCCTTGTTTTCATTTTCCATTTCTTCCATTTTATTTAGGACAGATGCAAGTGCGTTGTTACCTGCATCAATAGTGGTGTTAGTGTTACCTGTTCGAGGGGCAGGCTACTCGCCAAGGGTTGTTGCGGTATCCGCTTGCATGATGTTTTTGTTCTCTCTTTGAACGGGTTTGTCAAGTATATTGTTTAGAGTGCTTGTCAGCCACTCTTCAAGTAATTTTTTCACTGCTGGTGGTGCTTCTTCAACTGTGGACATGGAGGCTCCCCTCTCGTGTGAAACTGCTACGCTTCCGTGAAGGGGAGGTGAAGCATTCCGCCTGGGCGTGGCGTTTGGTATTACGTTCTCGTTGCCTCCTCTACCATCTTCATTGATGGTATTCAGAATGTTGGTAGTGACGCCTCCTATTGCTTTCAGTCTTGCATCTCCTTTTCCTGCCATTGTTAGAATGTGCAAACGAAGGAAAGATGGTTGTCTTTTTTTTTTTTACCTAGAAAGAACTATAGTTTTAACTTAAAAAACTTCCCACAGACGGCGCCAAATTGTTTGAGCAAATAAAGGCTAAACCAATTAATAATAAGTTAGAAGGGTGAATCTTAGTTGAACTTAATAAATTTTAGATCTAGTGAAATGGCGTTTCTGCGTAATGCGTGGGGCTTAGGAGCATTAAGTAGTAGACTTAATTTCCTATGATTGATAAGTATATACATGTGCAATAAATTCATGCAATGACAAAGATTATAATGGAAAAAGAACTTTCACCCAATAATTGTATGATTAGGATATTCCTTTATTTTGACGGTGACGTGGTGATATGAGAGATCCAAAATGTATATGGGATCTTGAGATTTTAAAGGTTGAACAACATATGCTTGAATATATGAAAAAGACAAACTTTTCGTATATTCCTCTTTTAACTTTTACAATGTGATTTCTTTTGTTCAGAAAGGCAGATCCCCTCTTTGTTCCCTGTCTCTTCCTATTTATAAGGGACATTCCCCAAAAAACCCTAAAAAGTACAACATAGAATATCCAAAGGAATATTCTTCTTGCCTATTTCTGAATTTAAGATATCGCTACTATCTTATCTTAGTTGCCCGCTTCTAGTGTCGGCCTTCATGAGGACTACTTTCAGTCCCTGTGTCATGACCGACCCCGTCCTACGTCTTACTTATCCATTATCGTGGTTACCAAATTTGGACTTATACAGTCCTCGGGTTAAAACTGGTGAAGGGAATGTTTGGCCTTGAATAATCTCGATAGTGTTTTACTCAAAAGTTCTTGAACACTTTTTAAGCAAATCAATCAATATAGATGAAGGGGTAAATCCTAGTTAAAGATAATTAACTCTAGATCCGATATAAGTAGGAGAAATATAAAAACATAGTCAAATATAAATGTTGACAGCGATTATGATAAGATTTAATGGCATAAATAAATATGCATTAAGTAACAAAAATATGAATAAAGGAATTTCACCCGATCTTCAGTGAGACGAATCTTCTTTCATTTAATAAAGATCAATGGTAGACAAATACAAGAACCTTATGACCCTTTTTTGGATCCGATGAAGGTATGGGATCACTGATCCTCTCAATTCTTTGGAGAGGTGTGTTTACATATTTTCTAGAAAGAGGGAGAGAGAGATCGAGAGAGAGCCCCCTTTTTGGGAAGTCCTTCTCTCCTATTTATAAGGGGGTATCCATAGAAAAGCCTAAAAGGGGTACAATTTAGAGGGAATATTCGGTAGAATATTCCTTTTGAGTATTCCAAAGCAAACTAGCTATTTGATAATGGTCCGACCTTGGTTGTTAATGACGCTCCGACCTTGGTTACGGATGACGGTCCGACCTTGGTTACTGATGACGGTCTGACCTGGTTGTTGATAATGGTCCGACCTTGGTTACTGATGACGGTCCGACCTTGGCCTGTCTGACCACGACCTTATGTCTCCTCGTGCCGAATTTCTCTGATCTAATTTTGACCCATACAGTAAGTCCCTCCGATTATCGAGGTCGTCTCTTGGTCGAGCTCGGTGAGCGAACTTTATTAATCGTAATTTAAGAAATTCGGATGGGGAGGTCAACTAGTGTGGATCACGGCTGAGGGTGCCGATATTTAGGTCTGTGGTATCCCCGTGGGCTGAACTTTAGTAGAGTTCGATCAGGGCTAATGACTCGAGTGATGAGTCGATCGAGAAGGCGGTATAATTGGAGAAGGCCGTCGAGGCCGGGATGGCGGCATCAGAGAAGGTCATTCGCATCCTCGGATCTAGACGGGCGAGTAGGCTGAATGTGAATTCAGACGAGATCGGGTGTTGATTCATACGAGGCCGAATGTTGTATCGATCGTGGCCGAAAGTTGATTCGGACGAGGCCAAATATTGTTTCGGTCGAGGCCGAAGGTTGATTCGGTCAAGTCCGAATTCTTCTTTTTGGCGATGGCCCTTGGCCGTTGGGGTCGACCTCCTCTTTTTGGCAATGGACCTTGGTCATAAGGGTCGACCCCCTCTTTTTTGGCGATGGCTCTTGGCCATAAGGTCGATTTGAACGAGGCTGAATGTTGATTCGGACGAGGCTGAATGTTGTGTCGGACGAGGCCGAAGGTTGATTCGGACGAGGCCGAATGTTGTGTCGGACGAGGTCGAAGGTTGATTAGGTCGAGGCCGACTTCTTTTTTTTGGCGATGGCCCTTGGCCGATGGGGTCGACCTCCTCATTTTGGTGATAGCCCTTGGGCGTTGGGGCTGATTCGGACGAGGCCGAATGTTGATTCGGACGAGGCCGAATGTTGTGTCGGACGAGGCCGAATGTTGTGTCGGACGAGGCCGAATGTTGTGTCGGACGAGGCCGAATATTGTGTCGGACGAGGCCAAATGTTGTGTCAGACGAGGTCGAAGGTTGATTCGGTCGAGGCCGAATTCTTCTATTTGGCGATGGCCCTTAGCCAGTGGGGTCGACCTCCTCTTTTTGGCGATAGCCCTTGGCCGTTCAGGTCAATCTCCTCTTTTTGGCGATGGCTCTTCGCTATAAGGGCGATTCGGATGAGGTCGAATGTTGATTCGGACGAGGCCGAATATTATATCGGTCGAGGCCGAATTCTTCTTTTTGGCGATTTCTCTTGGCCTTAAAGGGTTTTATTTCGACTTATCAAAATGTTAAACCGTAATTGTTCGATCAAGGTCGAACTCTTCTTCTTTGGCGAAGGCCTTAGCCTTAGTCCCAGTTCGAACGAGGTCGAACTATCAAATTTTGATGGCGAAGGCACTTAGCCTGAGTCCCAGTTCGAGCGAGGTCGAAGTGTCAAATTTTGTTAGCGAAGGCACTTAGCGTGAGTCCTAGTTCGAGCGAGGTCGAACTGTCAAATTTTGATGGCGAAGGCACTTAGACTAAGTCCTAGTTCGAGCGAGGTCGAACTGTCAAATTTTGATGGCGAAGGCACTTAGCCTGAGTCCCAACTCGAACGAGGTCGAATTGTCAAACTTTGATAGCGAAGGCACTTAGCCTAAGTCCTAGCTCGAGTGAGGTCAAACTGTCAAATTTTGATGGTGAAGGAACTTAGACTAAGTCCAAGTTCGAGCGAGGTCGAACTATCAAATTTTGATGGCGAAGGAACTTAGCCTAAGTCCTAGTTCGAGCGAGGTCAAACTGTTAAATTTTGATGGCGAAGGCACTTAGCCTGAGTCCCAGCTCAAACGAGGTCGAACTGTCAAACTTTGATGGCAAAGGCACTTAGCCTGAGTTCCAGTTCGAGCGAGGTCAAACTATCAAATTTTGATGGCGAAGGCACTTAGCCTGAGTCCCAGTTCGAGCGAGGTCGAACTGTCAAATTTTGATGGCAAAGGCACTTAGCCTGAGTCCTAGTTCGAACGAGGTCGAACTGTCAAATTTTGATGGAAAAGGCACTTAGCCTGAGTCTTGTTCGAGCGAGGTCGAACTGTCAAACTTTGATGGCGAAGGCACTTAGCCTGAGTCCCAGTTCGAACGAGGTCGAACTGTCAAATTTTCATGGCGAAGGCACTTAGCCTGAATCCCAGCTCGAGCGAGGTCGAACTGTGAAATTTTGATGTCGAAGGCACTTAGACTAAGTCCAGTTTGAGCGAGGTCGAACTGTCAAATTTTGATGGCGAAGGCACTTAGCCTGAGTCCCAGCTCGAACGAGGTCGAACTGTCAAACTTTGATGGCAAAGGCACTTAGCCTGAGTCCTAGTTCGAGCGAGGTCGAACTGTCACATTTTGATGGCGAAGGCACTTAGACTAAGTCCTAATTCAAGCGAGGTCGAACTTTCAAATTTTGACGGCAAAGGCACTTAGCCTAAGTCCTAGTTCGAGTGAGGTCGAACTGTCAAATTTTGATGGCTAAGGCACTTAGCCTGAGTCCCAGCTCGAACGAGGTCGAACTGTTAAACTTTGATTGCAAAGGCACTTAGCCTGAGTCCCAGTTCGAGCGAGGTCGAACTCTCAAATTTTGATGGCGAAGGCACTTAGCCTGAGTCCCAGTTCGAGCGAGGTCGAACTATCAAATTTTGATGGCGAAGGCACTTAGCCTGAGTCCCAGTTCGAGCGAGGTCGAACTATCAAATTTTGATGGCGAAGGCACTAAACCTGAGCCCCAGTTCGAGTGAGGTCGAACTGTCAAATTTTGATGGCAAAGGCACTTAGCCTGAGTCCCCGCTCAAACGACGTCGAACTGTCAAACTTTGATTTTGAAGCCAGTTAGCCTGAGTCCTAGTTAGAGCGAGGTCGAACTGTCAAATTTTGATGGCGAAGGCACTTAGCCTGAGTCCCAATTCGAGCGAGGTCGAACTGTCAAATTTTGATGGAGAAGGCACTTGGCCTGAGTCCCAGTTCGAGCGAGGTCGAGCTGTCAAATTTTTGATGGCAAAGGCACTTAGCCTGAGTCCCAGTTCGAGCTAGATCGAACTGTCAAACTTTGATGGCGAAGGCACTTAGCCTGAGTCCTAGTTTGAGCGAGGTCGAACTGTCAAATATTGATGGCGAAGGCACTTAGCCTGAATCCCAGTTCGAGCGAGGTCGAACTGTCAAATTTTGATGGCGAAGGAACTTAGCCTAAGTCCTAGTTCGAGCGAGGTCAAACTGTCAAATTTTGATGGCGAAGGCACTTAGCTTGAGACCCAGTTCGAGCGAGGTCGAACTGTCAAATTTTGATGGCAAAGGAACTTAGCCTGAGTCCCAGTTCGAGCGAGGTCGCACTGTCAAATTTTGATGGCGAAGGCACTTAGCGTGAGTCCCAATTCGAGCGAGGTCGAACTGTCAAATTTTGATGGCGAAGGCACTTAGCATGTAACTTAGTTTGCTTAATTTTGCTTGCATTGTAGAATATGATGTATTTCCTGGGGGAGTCCCAGTTGGCTTAATTTTTCTTGCATTGGAGAATATAATGTATTTCCTAGAGGAGTCACAGTTTGCTTAATTTTGCTTGCGCTGGAGAATACGACGCGTTTCTCGGGTGACTGCCCCTACTTATATTCAACTTGGAGAAATAGTTAGTTAAAACAAAATAAAAGTATTCGTTACCTCAGTTTGATCAGTCGACAAATGGAGAGGAGTGACCACGTTCCCTTCTCGGGTTATGCTTTTAGTGGCCGCTACCAATTTGGCATGGTTGTCCGCTTTAGTAAAGTTTTATGTCTACAATTGGGTTTGTTGTTGTAGAGGCTATGAAGATATGCTAATAGTTTCGAAAATTATTGTTCCTAAAAACTGAACCAAGAACCTTGATCAAGGTGGGATTTTCATATAGTGTCCAAGTTTGAAGTTGATGAGGGAAAAGACAGCCCGTGACATATACTCATGTACCTATAGACCTTGAGGCACACACTTACTATGGGCCTTCCTTTCAGTAGGAGCAGGACAAAATGTGATGATATAATTAGCAGAAGCACAGGTAAAGGTGTTGGTTCCATCATCATACGCACAGTTGTAAGTGCGTGGGCATGAACTCTTGAATAACTCCAAGTAATTTGTCAGCATGCATGTGTCCTGCATAGAATAGGGCCCACTACAACAATATCTCGGATCCCCAAATGCCTCATACGTGCTCTTGCATGCAATGCACTCGTCTCCACCATCGTCGTTGTCGGTACTCATCATTTTCAGCTCGGCCGGCCACGGCCCATTAAGATCCACAAAACACCCAGTTGCGGTACAGTTTCTAGCGCCGGCTCCATCTTGTGGGCTCACTAGCATAGGAAAGCTATAACCATCCACGAGGCTAATGACATAAAAATCAAGGCCACCGGCGCCGTCGAGAGTGAACTCCGCTAGTGTCACCGCCGGTGCAACTCCGCCGGTGCACTCAAGTGTTCCGGAGCCACAATCGCCTGTGATGCAAGTGAATTTACCTGTAGTTGAATCTTAGGAGCAAAGAATCCGACCCCATAATCGATCCGACCAACCCGCTGGAACTAAAACGGGTATGGCCTGTCCTGGATTTAGCTGAAGTCCAGTTGGAGAAAGCTGGGTAGTACCTGCACCTTATAATATCCCCCGTGATAAGAAGTTGTTAACTTTATTTTTATGATCAATGTGTTGTACTGTTTCTTTTCAATTGACAATTACTCAGCCAATCATTGCTTGTCAAAGTGACAATCTTGTGAGAATTTGTGTTTACAGAGCCACTAAACATGTCAACTTACAAAGGTCTTGAAAGAAGAAGTCGTGCAAAGGTAGTAGTGTTCTAAATAAAGCTTATTCAGGTCGGATCGAACAAGAGGAAAGGAAAGGGGAGTAAGTGCTGTTTCAATTGTCTAGCAATTAGCTTTTGCATTAGTTACCTCAATAAAATCCCTAAAGCACAATATAAAATGTGAAACTATGCTGTTAATGATTTCTGACAATAGGCAGCTAGCAATTAAAAAGATTTACTTATATCATTGATAACACGCAATAATTATTTAAACTGTATATACTACTCCATAAAACGTCGTCGGACCAAGTTATTTATAGAAAGTTTTTGGATCGACGTTGGAGGGGGAACAAAACACCACCAAAGTGTAAGGTGAACAGATGTTGTAGCTGTCTCATTATTGACTAGAAGCTCCTTTAATACAACTCATAACAACTAGTACCGCCTATTTGTGCGAGCAACTTACGGTAGTAGATTGTAGGATTTACCTAATTTTTAATTTAATATTAGCAAACAGTAGAGGAACATAGTTGGTAAGAAATAAAATCGTTCCATTGGTCAATGGTGAGTCATTATTCTCTTTTAAGAGAGATTTTTACCAAAAGACTCTTGCAAGTCTTCTTTTAAAACAGTAACCTGAGACTTTTTAACCAAAAGGATTATGTAATTTTTGATCTAGGGGAAACTAAAATTTTAACTAGAAAATTCCCACAGACGACGCCAAATTGTTTGACTCACAAGTTGTTGAACACTTTTTAAGCAAATTAATCAATATAGATGAAGGTGTAAATCCCAGTTAAAGATAATTAAATCTAGATCTGAGATAAGTAGGAGAAATAGAAAAATATAGTCAAATATAAATGTTGACACCGATTATGATCAGATTTAATGGCATAAATACAGATGCATTAAGTAACAAAAATATGAATAAAGGAAAAGATTCACCCGATCTTCAGTGAAACGGATCTTCTTTCATTTAATAAAGATTAATGTAGACAAATACAAGAACCTTATGACCCTTTTTTGGATCCGATGAAGGTATGGGATCACTGATCCTCTCAATTCTTTGGAGAGATGTGTTTACATATTTTCTAGAAAGAGGGAGAGGGAGACCGAGAGAGAGCCCCCTTTTTGGGAAGTCCTCCCCTCCTATTTATAAGGGGGGTATCCATAGAAAATCCTAAAAAAGGGTACAATTTAGAGGGTAGAATATTACTTTTGAGTATTCCAAAGCAAACTAGTTGTTTGATGATGGTCCGACCTTGGTTGTTGATGACGGTCCGACCTTGGTTACTGACGACGGTCCGACTTGGTTGTTGACGACGGTCCAACCTTGATTACTGATGACAGTCCGACCTTGGCCTGTCTGACCACGACCTTATATTTCCTCATGCCGAATTTCTCTGATCTAATTTTGATCAATACAGACAATGCTCTTCTACCTTTTAAATTCTAAAGATAGACAAAACTGTAAATGTCGATTTGGATTTTAGTAAAGACAGCATATCCAAATATACTCGTCAGGGTACTTTAATTTTGTCTATACAGATACTGTAGGGGTCCTTTCTTAAAGCCAAAACTGAAAATAAGAAAAAAGGGTTTCATTCTCGTTTTTCAACCTATATTCAGAGACGGATTTAAAATTTCTAGAGCATGAGTGCACCGTAAAGAAAGGAGGGAAAAAAAGTGATAAGTGGAAGTTGATCCTGAGTAAACAATTAAGTATTGAATCAAGTTCACTGTTTAACCTTTATGGAGCATAGGTGCAAAGGCCGAGCGAAGATTTGAATCTTATGGGTTCAAGATTGTAATCATTTTAAGTTATTGAATTTTAAATTAATAAGTTGTACATATTCAATGAATTTCTTAAAGAGAAATACATTGTTTGAACAAAAGCTACTAGTTTCGACCAAACTCGCATCCCGCACTCTGCCTCCCCTGCACATGTGCGACCAATTTTAAAAAATGCGTACATAAAATACCTAGTTTGGCTGAAGGATCATAGGTTCATGTGTCTCATAATTTATGCTATAGATCCGCCCCTACCTATATTCAATATAGATTAACGGGAAACTTTTGAGTAATAGTAAAGTTATTTCTGTGTGACCTATATGTCAAAAGTTCGAATCAAGAAATCAGCCACTAATACGTTTATTAAGGTAAATTTCTTACATCACATCCCCTTGGATGCTGACCCTGCGTGAGAGCGGAATATTTCGTACACCGAACTGCCCTTTCTTTTTTATATTCGATATAAGTTCATAAGAGATCTGATTCTTTAATCTGTTGGTTTATTCTTAAGTCAACCTTTTGTGCAGAAAACATAAGTTACTACCACAATTATTGGTGTTCGTTCAGTCAATATATGTAACATGCACTGTTTTGAAAAAGATGACAACCCCAGTTCCCAACTGCCCCAAGCAAAAGCTTTTTGCTTATAAAATATATCACTTAAAATTAGGATTAAGAATAGTTAAGGATTCTTATATAATATCTTAAGGTAAGAACTAATGAACAGGAGAAGCTATCTGATACAGGTCTTTCCTCTTTCTCGCTTCATATTTTAATGTATTTCGCTTTTTAACAAACTTATTTTCAGGAAATTTAAGAATCCTCCTTGTTTGACTCAAAAAATATTGGAACCTTTGTAAACAAATTAATTAAAGAGAATGAAGGGGTAAATCTTAGCTAAGCATAATAAGCTCTAGAACAAAAAGATATAAAAGACGAACACAGTAAGTAATATTTCTTGACCTTGCAGAAGTGAGTGATCGAATATTAAAAATGCCAATCTTTTATGTAGGAAGATGTTACAATCAGTGTTCTTAGCCAAAACCCCGAGAAAAAAGCCCCATTTACAAGGTTTATCTCTCACTATATATAAGGGACAACCCCCTTTTGAACCCTAGAGGACATATCATAAGGAATATTCGAAAGTATATTCCTAATGCCCCCGGTTGGGCCTACATTACTGTAAAAATAATACGTCCTCCGTTTGCTGCTTGTCGTCCTCCACAAGACGTCGAACCATGAAGATCTCGTCTTCGGTGATGTTTGTCAATAGCCGTGGTCGTCCAAATTTGGATCCATACAGTTAGCCCCTCCGCTTATCGGGGTTGAAACTTGGTGCGTCCTCGATAAGCGGACACCACCCACTCTCGTGGAGAAATTTGGTTTCACGAAGCGTTATGGCTTGGCCAACAATGAGAGGTTAGCATGCTCAATAAGACCCTGGGTAGTGTATCTTATAGAAAAAATGATGTCATTTCCATATGCGTCGTCATTATGCGTGTTTTCGAGACAGGGGCTGACGGCTTGTCGCTTCGATTTTGGTGTCATACTTTAGTCTTTAGCTTCGATTTTGGCGTCACCCAATCCTATAAATAGGTGGAGGGTTTGTTTTTCAAAAACTCTTGGCCATTTCATCTCCGGTAATTCTTTCTCATCTCCCTCGTATTTGTTCCACTAATTTCTCTACTCCCTTTTCTCCCATTCTTTGTTCTTAGCTTTCTCTATTATTTTAACACATTTTTCGCCAAAGAGATGCCTAGAACACATCGATCTCGTGAGGGGGTTTCTGACGCCACTCCGTTGTCCGTGGCACTCCCCTCTGGTGATAAGGGCATGACTGTGGAGGAGGGGGACAGCTTTCCCACCGTGGAGGAGTTGTTGCCGAGACACCTATGTCTCGAAGCGACTTTCTTAAGGATCCTCCTCCTACTCCCATCCGTGTGTTATCTGGAACTGAGCAAGTTCATATCAATGCCTCCGTGCAAAATATAATATTCCCACACACGTTGATATATTTCCAGCGAGAAAGACTCGTGGAAGTCCATAGGCCTGTGTATTGTGCTTTTTATGAGTACCCCTTTGATGATGGGCTATAATTGAATATTTTAGTCTCTTATTACACTCTAATTTACTGCACTTTAGTTGAGTTTGCGCTTTAATCGCTAGTGTTTTGCACGAACAGTGTGTTTTATGCCTTGTAGGTGTGATTCCGAGATCATGTTTGGGGGTCATAAAACACACTGTTAGTGCTTTAAAGTTTGAGTGATTTGGAGGAGGCCGGCCAAGAACAAGGAGGGGATATATTTTGGACAAAAATTAAACCTAAGGAGGCAAGAGACACTACTTTATGGTTAGACAACACCCTTGGAGGCAAGAACACATTGGG
>MU736872.1:42782-61063 GCA_026770625.1 Nicotiana glauca | reverse complement strand
AATTGTTCAAGCTTGTCTTCTTGGTGATAGTGAACAGCTGTAGCTAAACCTTAGTTCTTTGTGGGATTTGACTCCGGACTTGTAAACCGGATTATATTTACAACGACCGCATTGTCCTTTTATAAGGCATAATTGGGCATGATCACCCTTCGTGATTGGTCATTCCTTCCCCCTTTTTCCGTTAGCGGAAGAATACTATCGATTCTATCAGGTTTTACAGGCATAACTTTCCTCGTACACGCTTAAAATACTCCTGTTGTTAACATAATACGCGCTGTTGGCGGGGTGCGAGGTTATCGTTCACCATCTTCTACACTTGTTTTCACCCAGCTTTCATAGGGGTACTATGGTGCGTTTTAGGCACCGTGGGACAAAGGTGCTTGTGGTTGGGATCGACGGCCGAGCGAGTCATAAGTTTTGGCACAAGTATTTCTTCATTAGAACCGCACACATCGTGTCTGACCCCACTAGGTTCCCGGAGCAATGGAATGTGAACCATAAGTGCCGCCACTTGTTTTACTCTTTCCTTTATTCTTAATTCACCTTAGAGTTTGTTTGCTTCTTGTTTGCAGCCATGGGGCATCCACCTCACCCTATTACAGGTATAAGGGATTGGGTAGCCAGTATGCTGCCCTATGCAGTAGACACTCAAGACTGGCCCGCATTCGTGAAACGCTTTGGGCCGAGAGTTTCATCTGCTCCGTTGTATCATTCATTGACTGTATATCGTTGTCCATTGATAAGACTTTTTACGATGAGAATTCAAGGAGTTTCTAGGCAGAGGGCTCCAGTCCCTGCATTTTGACAGGCTTTCGCTGCTGCGGGAATGCAGTTTACTTTGAGTGAGTCCATCTGAGATGGTCGTGCTCAACCGATACAGATGAGATATCCTTCTCGCGATATGGTCGTGAGGGAATAGGCCTCTTCCGTACCGACCCATCACATTATGGATGAATCCTCTAATGGGGATGAGTCGTTATTGAGGAAAATGAGAAGAGTGGAGCTTGAGAAGGATGTGACCATGGACGCTGGTAAAAGAGGGATGGGTGCGTCGTAGACGGCACCTGTGCCCATGTTTATGGCCGATGCTATTTTGGCAGGGAGGTCTTCCCAAACGGAAGGGTTTTACCAAGGAGGTTGTTCCGTACACTTCGCCGAGGGTGGCGCATTGTCTAACGTCGGAGGGGGCCTACGTGTCAAGGGCGAAGGCTCGGGTTCGGATGTTGACCCGCGGGATGTTCGTGATTTTTTAGAACGCCATACTCATATGGAGGTCAGAGTGGAGGGTTCTGATCGGCATATAGTTGTCCCTAGGGACTACAACTTATTGTCGAACTGTCATCAGGTGGCGTCTGCTTTAGACCCCTTATTTGCTGCCCCCGAGAGCGAGGTGCTTAGAGCGATGAGCGATATGGATTTGTCTCGGAACGTCGCCGGCAAGATGTCTTTCTTTTCCTTTTCTTCGTTGGGTTTGTGTTCTTATTTTTGACCTGTGTTTTTGTTTTAACATTTCTTATTGTGCCAGACCCTTATCATGGAGTCTGAGCACGAGCGTCGGGAAAGGAAGAGGACGACCATCTATGAAAGATGTCTTCTAAATATCAAGAATATCGCACCAGCATCGTGCGATGGCCGACATCTATAATCAGGACCCTGACTTCCAAGTGTTCCGCGAAGGCCTCAAACAGAGGGAGGACCAATTGGCTCGCAAGGACGAGGAGTTGACAGAGAGAGACGAGGAACTTATGAAGGTTGTCGCCCGCAACAGTGAACTCGAGGCGTCCCTCAAGGCGAAGGAAGATGAGCTTGAGTTAAGTAGAGGGGTAATGTCTGAGAATGCCGACCTACAAGCAAAGGCGGACAACTTAATTGCCGAGTTGGGTATGAAGGCGGCGGAGATCAATAAGCTCAAGGGTGAGTTGAATGTGAGTACTGATAGATTGGTGATTGTTATTTCTGAAGCGGCAGTTTTGGAAGATGCCCTCTGTGTCTGTAGGTCAGAGGTCAGAGCGGATCAAGGACAAGGAGGCATCTGAGCTTAAGGTAGCAGGGCTTGAGGGGCGCATAAAGGAGTTGGAAGGGGAGTTATCCGTGTTGACCGAACAAGTGGCATTACTCAGAACGGAGGACGCGCGTCGATACTCATAACCTTCTACGTCTCATGCTTCAGCTGATCCTATCATACTTCGTCGTTTATATGAGTTGTGGGTTCATGCTGAGGCCCAGCTTGATGTATACAAGGCTTTTCATGCTGATGGTTGGGCATCTGAAGTAGAACTTCTGGATATGCATGACAAAGCTCGTGCAGCCTGTGAGGCATGCAGATACAACCCTCTTATGCCTGACGGGGATGATATCAACTCTGATGATGAGAACCTTCTTGCCTGTGACTCTTGGTACAAAGATGTGTATGCTACCGGGGACGACGTGTAATTTTTGGTTTGTACTTACTTTTGCTTCAGGATTTTTGCAAGGGCATGTTTGAGCCCATTGTAAAGATAGGTGCTAGTGACATTTTGTTGTAATAAGAAATTGTTTTGTCAATTCGATGGTAATCTTTGTAATTTTTATGATATCGCGGGTATTTCTCGAACTGTTAAGTCGATTTTTTTCGGGTGAGGTCGGACCCTTTTCTTTGACGATGGCCTTAGCCTTTGGGATGCTACTTTCGAGTTGGTGTCAAAATAGTATCTCGTTGTAGTTCGAGTGAAGTTGAACTCGTATTTTTGTCGATGGCCTTAGCCATTGGGATGTTACATTCGAGCTGGCGTGGAAGTACTATCCCGTAGTAGTTCGAGCGAAGTCGAACTCATTTTTTTTGTCGATGGCCTTAGCCATTGGGATGTTACTTTCGAGATGGCGTCAAATTAGTATCCCGTCGTAGTTCAAGTGAAGTTGAACTCATATTTTTGTCGATGGCCATAGCCATTGGTATGTTACTTTCAAGCTAGCGTTGAAGTAGTATCTCGTCGTAGTTCGAGTGAAGTTGAACTCGTATTTTTGTCGATGGCCTTAACCATTGGGATGTTACTTTCGAGATGGCATTGAAGTAGTATACCGTCGTAGTTCGAGTGAAGTCAAACTCATATTTTATCGATGGCCTTAGCCATTGGGATGTTACTTTCGAGATGGCGTCGAAGTAGTATCCCTGCGTAGTTCGAGTGAAGTTGAACTCATATTTTTGTCGATGGCCTTAGACATTGGGATGTTACTTTTGAGCTGGCGTCGAAGTAATATCCCATCGTGGTTCGAGTGAATTCGAACTCGTATTTTTGTCGATGTCCTTAGCCATTGGGATATTACTTTCGAGCTGGCGTCGAAGTAGTATCCCGTCGTGGTTCGAGTAAAGTCGAACTCGTATTTTTGTCGATGGGCTTAGCCATTGGGATGTTACTTTCAAGATGGCATCGAAGTAGTATCCCGTCGTAGTTCGAGTGAAGTCGAACTCATATTTTTGTCGATGGCTATAGCCATTGGTATATTACTTTCGAGCTGGCGTCGAAGTAGTATCCCGTCGTAGTTCGAGTGAAGTCGAACTCGTATTGTTGTCGATGGACTTAGCCATTGGGATGTTACTTTCGAGCTGGCATCGAAGTAGTATCCCGTCGTAGTTTAAGTGAATTCAAACTCGTATTTTTGTCGATGGCCTTAGCCATTGGGATGTTACTTTCGAGCTGGCATCGAAGTAGTATCCCGTCATAGTTCAAGTGAAGTCGAACTCGTATTTTTGTCGATGGCCTGAGACATTGGGATGTTACTTTCGAGATGGCGTCGAAGTAATATCCCGTCATGGTTCGAGTGAATTCGAACTCGTATTTTTGTCGATGGCCTTAGCCATTGGGATATTACTTTCGAGCTGGCGTCGAAGTAGTATCCCGTCGTGGTTCGAGTGAAGTCGAACTTGTATTTTTATCGATGGCCTTATCCATAGGGATGTTACTTTAGAGCTGGCATTGAAGTAGTATCCCGTCGTGGTTCGATGAAGTCGAACTCGTATTTTTGTCGATGGCCTTAGCCATTGGGATGTTACTTTCGAGCTGGCGTCGAAGTGGTATCCCGTCATGGTTTGAGTGAAGTCGAAATCTTATTTTTTGTCGATGGCCTTAGCCATTGGTATGTTATTTTTGAGCTGGCGTCAAAGTAGTATCTCGTCGTGGTTCGAGTGAAGTCAAACTAGTATTTTTGTCGATGGCCTTAGCCATTGGGATGTTACTTTCGAGCTGGCGTCGAAGTAGTATACCGTCATGAGTGTGGCACTCTATTTTATTTGCTGGAGTATCGTGGATGCTAGTTACATTCATACATTGGAGATTTGATCATATTCTTGTAGGAAATACGTATTAACTTTGTACATACAATGGAGACTACATACAACGGAGATTTGGTTATCTATACCCAGTCCCTTCATTACTCGACCTGGAGATCATGTGAACGGGCAGGGTAATGAATAACACTTCAGACCTCGAGACGTCTCCCTTGTCGCCTCATTAAAAACCTCACCGAGAAAACCCGATTGGGACAAAACTCGGGTGAGGAAAAAAGAGTATGACTTAGGCGGCGCCTCTTTTCGGAAGTGGAAGTATTTGAGATGGGCGATATTCCAATTGTTTTAGAGTAGTTTTCCTTCCATCGTCTCTAACTGGAATGCTTATTTATTTGCTACCGCCGTGATTTTGTATGGACCATCCCAGTTTGTTCCCAATTTTCCCTCATTAGGGTCCTTTGCTGCTTGTGTTTTAGCTTTGAGAACATAGTCTCCGACCTTGAGTGGTCGTATTTTGGCCTTCTTGTTATAGTACCTTTCTGCTTGTTGCTTGTGGGCTACCATTCTTACGTGAGCCATATCTCTTCGCTCTTCGACTTCATCCAGGTCTTGTAACATGCTTTCGTCGTTACTTGGTCCGCTCTCGTTGGAGTATCTCAGGATGGGTTCTCCGACTTCGACGGGTATAACCGCATCAGTCCCATAGACTAATGAATATGGAATCTCGCCTGTGCTAGTTTTTGGCGTGGTGCAGTAAGCCCATAGTACTTTTGGTAGCATTTCAGGCCATAGCCCTTTGGCGTCTTCGAGCTTTTTTTTCAATATATTCAATATCATTTTATTGGAGGATTCGGCTTGGCCATTGCCGGCGTGATGGTATGGTGTGGAGAGTATTCGCTTGAAGTGCCATTTCTCAAAAAATTCGGTTGTTTTCTTTCCAACAAACGGAGGTCCGTTGTCGTAGCTGATTTCTTTGGGAATGCCGAAGCGGCATATTATATTTTTCCATATGAATGCAATAACCTCTTGCTCATGTATTTGAGTGTATGCACCTGCTTCTACACACTTAGAAAAATATTCAGTTAAAACCAAAAGAAAACGTACTTTGCCTCGCCCTGCTGGAAGAGGTCCGACAATATCCATCCCCCACTTTACGAATGGCCATGGCGAAGTGATGGAATGTAGGAGTTCTCCTTCTTGGTGTATCATAGGGGTGTATTTTTTGCACTGATCATATTTCCTGACGTAATCTACGACTTTTTTTCATGGTGGGCTAGTAGTATCCTGTACGGATGAGGCATCTGACGAGGGCACGGTTTCCCGTATGGGCACCGCAGTGACTTTGTGTACTTCTTCTAGTACCCGCCTTGTTTGATTTGGCCCAAGACATTTAGCCAAGGGGCCGCCGAACGTTCTTTTGTAAATATCACAATTTACGAGGTTGTATCTAGCCGCCTGTATCCCTTGGGATTCCTGGCATATCTGAATGGGAGAAGGCAAATAAATCGGCATTGTTAGTTAAGAATTCATGGAACTTACCTGGTTCTGAGAGGTTGTGCCCAATATAGGCTTTTTTCATGTTGTCGGTGTTGTCTAATTGAACGGGGACGAGGACTTCTACAGTGGCCTTAAAGGCTTCTACGTCATCTGGGTCTTTGATGGCCTCTATCTGCACGTCGGGTTTAGTTCCTGATATAGCTGATTGCTATGCTTCTACACTTGCCCCCTTTAGTTGTTAGGAGTGTATACAATCTTGAGAGATTCGGTAGCATTCTTGGGTGGTGCTTTGCTCGCCCCAAATGCTGAATATTCCCTACGGGGTAGGAAATTTGATTACTTGATAGAAACTTGATGGGACGGCTCGCATGGCGTGTATCCACAGACATCCTATGATAGCGTTGTAGGTTATTTCCTGGTTCATGATATGGAACGTCGTTCCCATAGTGACTCTTCCGGCCAGAACGGGCAGCACTATCTCTCCAGAGGTTTGTTCCACTGCATTATTAAAACCCGTTAGTGTTATGCAGCACGATACTATCTTATCCTTTAGTATCATCTGTATGAGGACTCGTGGGTGAATAATACATGCGGCACTTCCGTCATCCACCATTATTCTTTTTACATCGGTTTCCGTGATACGTAAAGTTATAACCAAAGCATCATAGTGAGGGAAAGACAAACCATTGGTATCTGACTTATCGAAGATGATACTATCTTCGAAGTCATCATACCATTCGTGAGCGACTGTACGCTTGAGTTTGTGCGTAGTAGTGAATTTCACATGGTTGATTACTGTATCATCTTCGCTGCCAATGATCATTTGTATGATACGAGCTGGTGAAGGTGGTTTTGGGGGTCCTTGAGGTTGATCGTGACCACGAGCGAAGTTAACCCGTCCTCGATTCTTAGCAATTCTTTCAGGTGTCCCTGGTTTAGCATTCTTACCACTTCTTGCCACAGGCCTATGCAGTCTTCGGTCTTATGTACTCTTTCCTGATGGAATTCACATAGAATGTTCGATCTCCGGGTGCTTGGATCTGACTTCATCTTTTGTGGCCACTGCACCTTTGTGTCGAGCTTTTCTAGTGCATACACTATTTCTAAAGGAGAAACACAAAAGTTATGAGTAGATAACATTGGGGGCATACCTCTTTTGTTTATCTGTGGCACAGTGTGTCGAGGCGTGACATCTTCATGTCGTGGAGGAGGTGGGATGAATGTCTAGATGTAGGGCCAATGCCTTTCTCGACTGAAACGGGATAGTTGGTCCCTTCGACCATCTTTGCGGCGATCCCTCCGTGTTTCGGTTTGGACTGATGTTAGCCGTTGGATCGAACCATTTAGACCGTCCTCATCTGCCTTTACTTTGGCACAGTGGCATTATGGATTTCTTCCCACGTGGTGGGAGGGTATTTCATGAGCCTACTTAGCAGTTTTTTGTTCGCCTTCGAACCGTTTCTATTTAACCAATTTTGGAAGGCTGCTACCACCATGCCCTCTGATACGTTCGGAAGGCTCATTATTACCCTGTTGAATCGGGTTAGGAAATCCTTAAGTCCTTCTCTTGTCGTCAGCCTAACGGCAAAGACGTCATTTACAATGGCTTCTGCCTTTTTCGCTCTCGCGTGAGTAGTGACAAATTTATCTGCCCTTTCTTCGAACATTGATATTGACCGTGCTGGTAGTTGGGAATACTCAACTCCCCCGGTCAGGGTTTTTTCGAACTTTTTCAGCAGCACCGATGACACCTATTCTTTTGACAGATAGTTGCCTTTTACTGCCGTGATGTAGTGGATTATGTGATCTTCCGGGTCCGTGGTGCCATCATATATTTTCAAGTATGAAGACATTTTGAAGGTTTTTGGAATAGAGTGGGTGTTGCCCCTTCACTGTATGGTTGCTCGACGAATCGGCCGATGTCTCGTTTTGGTAGCAACTTCGGTGTGCCCGGTATTTTATCGACCCTTTTTTGACGCTCCTTCATCTGATCATGGAGCATTTTGTTCTCATTCTCCATTTCTTCCATTTTATTTAAGATGGCTGTAAGTGCGTCGTTACCTGCATCAATGACAGTATGTTACCTGTGCGTAGAGTTTCTGGCTCATCGGCGACTGTTGCGGTGTTTGCGGGTATCGTGCCTCCGATATCCCTTTGAACAGGTTTGTTGAGTATATTGCTCGAGTGATTGTCAACCATTCTTCCAATAGCCTTTCCACTATCGGGGGTGCTTATCTTGCTGCGGATGTTGAGGTTCCCCTCTCGTGCGAGACAGTCACGCTTTCGTGCGGGGGAGGTGAGGTATCTCCCTCAAGAGTAGCTCTTGGCATTGCGTTTTCGTTGTCTTCCCTGCCGGCTTCGTTGATGGAATCCAGAAGGTTGTTCGTGACACCTACTATTTCCTTTAATCTTGCTTCCCCCTTTCCTGCCATTGTTGATCTTTGCGAGGCTAAGGAGAGGTGATTCTCCCTTTCAAGGATCTAGATGAAACTAAAATCTCAGCTAAAGAAATCCTCACAGACGGCGCAAAATTGTTTGAATCAAAAGATGTTAGAACCTTTGTGAACAAATCAATTAAAGAGAATGAAGGGATAAATATTAGCTAAGCATAATAAACTCTAGAACAAAAAGATATAAAAGACGAACACAATGAGTAATATTTCTTGACCTTGCGGAAGTGAGTGATCGAATATTAAAAATGCTAATCTTTTATGTAGGAAGATGTTACAATCAGTGTTCTTAGCCAAATACCCAAGAAAAAAGCCCCCTTTACAAGGTTTATCTCCACTATATATAAGGGACAATCCCCTTCTGAACCCTGAAGGACATATCATAAGGAATATTCGAGAGTATATTCCTAATGCCCCCTGTTGGACCTATATTACTGTAAAAATTATACATCCTCCGTTTGCTGATTGTCGTCCTCCAAAGGATGTCGAGCTATGAAGATCTCGTCTTCTGTCATGTTTGTCAATAGTCGTGGTCGTCCAAATTTGGACCCACACACTCCCTAGCTCTGTATTTGTAATACTGAACTCCCTTGTGATTTAAAATAATAAACCTACCTACCTTATTTAAAATGATTCGGATTTTTCCTCTCTCGGAACCGTGATAACCCCTAATATCACACTTGCTATGCAAGCCACCGTTAGAGTGTTATTAACCAATTTTATTTACATTCCAATGATTAGGAGTGAACAACTTAAAAAGGTGGAAATAATTGCGGAAGTATGTAAACAGTTTTCTTATATATAAATACCATAACCGATATTATCACTATTACCATCCAGAATTAGGTGTCACAACTCACGAACATATTAGAATTATCTACAAACATTAGTCTGAAGGAAATAACAATTGTTTCGAAGGAAAGAAAACAGAATATAGAAGTGTATAAACATAAGGGCCTACGAACGCCCGCAAGACTACCTTGGGTCTCCAACCGGGTAACTAGAAGCCAATCTCTCAATCAGCCACTGCCTGCTCCGAAATCTGCACAGAAAGTGCAAAGTGGAGTATCATGCACAACCGACCTCATATACTAGTAAGTGCCGAGCCTAACCTCGACGAGGTAGTGACGAGGCTACGACGGGCATTTATAATATAATCTGCATACAACCAATCCTTAAGAGAGTACAATGCTACAGAATAAAATTACACCAGAAGAAGAATACAAAAATAACAAAATGATGCAGGGCGCATCCTGATCCCACCATATAATTAGTAACAATATGAACATTCACCCTTATTGCTCCTCAATATATCACCCTTATTCCTCCTGTTGCGGCGTGCAACCCGATCCCACCTGTCTACCCTTATTACTTCTATTGCGGCGCGCAACCCGATCCCACCAGACAATCACATTTCATCCTTATTACTCCTCAATATATCACCCTTATTCCTCCTGTTGCGGTGTATAACCTGATCCTACTCACATCAGTACCAATCACACAATAAGTACAAGTATTTCACAGTTTATCTTAAAACCCTCCACAACATTTATGTCTCAAACCAAAGCAAAATCTATACAATTATGAAATTCATCAATTAATACTACACAACGAGACCAACCAAAATATACCGCGAAAACTGATAAACCAACTTAAACCAATAATGTGATGCAATGAGCTACGGGACAACTAATACCTTCAATAAAGAAAACAACGTCTAACAAGAAGCAATCAAACATGGAAGCACCAATAAATGTATAGCAATTAAGACAGGAAAACATTATATTGGGAACGGGGAAGGGAACAAGCTAAACAAATAATTTAGCAGCGCATAGGTACTCGTCACCACACCTATACGCCACACACATGGAATTTTACATAGCAATTAAGTCGGGGATCCCTAATCCCTCAAGTCAAAGTTAGACACAACATTTACCTCAATCCAACGATCAAATCAAAGCCAATTGTCGCTTTTCCTCTAGTTTCTACCTCCAGTCCACTCGTATCTAGCCATAATTAACTTACTAACGTCAATTATCGCTAAAGAAATCAATTACAATTTCATAATTATAATTTTTCCAACATTTTTCAAAAAGTCAAAAACCGACCACGGGCCCGCTGGGTCAAAACCAGATGTTTGAACCAAAATTCGATTACCCATTCACCCCCGAGCCGGGGGATATAATTAGTGTTGGAATACGACCTCAATTTGAGATCTAAATCCTCAAATTTTAAAATTTTTAAATTCTACCCAAAATCCCCAATTTCACCATGAAGAACCCTAGATTTAGGATGAAATCTTGTGAGAAGAAGTAAAAGATTGAAAGAAATGAGTTAAGAATCATTTACCTATCATTTTGGGAAGAAAAAGCCTTTAGAAAATAGCATCTTGTGTTCTAGGTTTTGAAAAAATGGGAGAATGAATGAAAAATCCTGTCCAAATCCTTTTTACACAGCTGCAGATGTCGCATTTGCGACCTGAGCTTCTTAATTGTGAAACCATCGCAAATGCGAGAACCCTCACATATCTGATGCCTTTGCAATTGCGAAGGGATGTTTGCAATTGCGAACATGAACCTCCGCAAATACGATAAAATGATCGCATTTGCGATCACTGCCCCTTCCCACCTTACTTCGCAAATGCGAAGAAACCTTCGCAAATGCGAGAACTGCTGGCCCAACCTTCCTTCGCAAATGAGGAACCCGTGGGGTTCGCAATTGCGATGCCTGATCTCGCAAATGCGAGATCAGAGGCCTGCAACAGGTTCAGCTATACCAGCAAAATTTTCTAACTTCCAAAATACCCCGAAGCCTATCCGAAACTCACCCGAGCCCTCGGGGCTCCAACCCAAACGTACACACAAGTCTTAAAATATCATACGAACTTGCTCGTGTGATCAATCGCCAAAATAACATCTAAAACTACGAATTTAACACCAAAACACATGAAATTCGTAAGAACACTTGAAGTTCCTTTTTTCTCAAGCGGATGCAAAAATCACGTCAATTAAACTTCATTTTTTACCAAATTTCACAGACATGGCTTAAATATTGTATTAAACTTGTACTAAGCCCCAAAACTAAAATACGGGCCCGATACGAATGAGATCAAGCATTAAACAATTTTTTTAATTCCTTAGATTTTCAGTCTTACAATTTTCATCAAAAATTTATTTCTCGGGTTTGGGACCTCGGAATTCAATTTCGGGCATATGCCCTGGTCCCGTATTTTACTACGGACCCACGAGGACCTTCAGAACATGGGTCCGGGTCTGTTTTACCCAAAACGTTGATCGAAATCAACAAAAATCAACTTTTTAGGTCAAATATTATTATTTTTTCAATTTTTTTCATAAAAGCTTTCTGGATATATGCCCAGACTGCGCAAAAAAAACCAAGGAGTGATAAAATAGGTTTTTAAGGCCTCGGAATACGAAATCGAGTTCTAAAACAGAAGATAACCTTTTGGGTCATCATATTCTTCACCTCTAAAACAATCGCTCGTCCTCGAACGGACATAGAAAAGTACCTGAGCCGGAAAAAATATGGGGATATTTGCTCCGCATATCAGACTCAGACTCCCAGGTAACTGCCTCAACAGGCTGACCTCTTCACTGCACACGAATCGAAGGATAACTCTTCGATTTCAATTGGGGGACCTACCGGTCTAGAATAGCTACCGACTTCTCCTCGTAGATCAAATCATTGTCCAATTGGACAGTACTGAAATTTAATACGTGGGATGGATCGTCGTAATACTTTCAAAGCATGGACACATAAAACACTGAATATACCGTTGATAAGCGAACCTTCCAAAAGTGTCCTTTTATGTGGTATTGTTCACATTATCCCATTTGGGCTTTGTCCTGTGACGGGGCGGGTGCAGCCCTTATCTCTATAGGTTCATCTGATTATAAACTTTTGATATGTAGTATGGATATATATAAATCTATTACAGTTTCAATAAATATAACTTTAACAGTATAATGTGTTCAATATTAAAAATTCAAAATGATAAATTCATTAAATTTAAATTTTGAATCCATCTCTCTCCGTGACTGCAATTTTGACGGTGCGAGTCTGCACTTCCCCAATTATTTCCATTTACTTAGTTACATTTTTCCTTTAATTTATTCTTTTATTTTTAGGACAGTGTTTTTACTTTTTCTTTTTTTCTTCACTTTCATTGTAACTGAACTCGAGACATACAAACGCACATGAATGTATATAAAAAATAAAAAACTCGTATACATTTTTTATCAATAAAAATTTACCTACACTCAATATACATCAATCTAGTTAATTATGACACATATCTTCACACATATTGTTATTATTAAATCATAGGTGATTAATATATATTTTCTTCTTAATTTATTATTTAGCCATGGTAAATTAATACTACAATTTAGTGGAAAGACCGGGTAAATATAAAAGGTAAAACAAATAGAAAAGACACACTTTATATATACATAAAATTACGTCGCATTTAACTATCACAATAATATCAAAGTTGTCATCTGATTAAAACGAAAAGTCAAGCCGAAATTAGGACGGAAAACAATAATCTCGGTGGTATGAAGCGCTTTTATTGTACGGAAATCATCATTTTTCAAAGTTTTATTCTATTGGCCCATTCCTCTCAATTACCAAGTGTTTTCAGGGAAAGTGTAACGGTTAACCACTAATAACACATGTATTTACTTTTATGTTACGGTTTAAAATGTCTTTAGTCTTTAGCCATTGCTTTAATAATCTTTACCTGTCCGGACGAAAACATCCTTCTGCTCATAAAGCTCAGGACCAAGTGTCCTTAACTTTTGAACTTGCAACTCTAAGTTCAGAACTTAAGGACTACATGTCATTAACTTTTGAGCTTGTTAGTCTAAGTTCAGGACCTACTGTCCTTAACTTTTGGGCTTCTTAGCCTAAGTTCAAGGTATATTGTCCTTAGCTTTTGAGCTTGTTAGCCTAAGTTCAGGACTTAGAATCTATTGTCCTTTAACTTTTGAACTGTAACTATAAGTTCAGGAATTATTGTCCTTAACTTTTGAGCTTGTTAGCCTAAATTCAAGACCAAGTGTCCTTAACTTTGAACTTGGAACTCGAAGTTCAGCACCAAATGTCCTTAATTTTTGAACTTGTAATTGTAAGTTCAAGATCCATAACGTAGCAGAAAACCAAAAGTTATTTGTATCTTTTGACAAAATAATATAATAATAATAATTGCAATTTACATATAAGATTGATGTCAGATTCGATTTGGATGCAACATCGATAAGACAAATCTACATAACCTTTTCATTACTAGTCTGATGAAAATACAAGTGACGACGATTTAATGTCCCAAGATAATTTGTCTAATGATGATTCTGAGAATACAAAGGATGAGGATGATAAAGAGTGCGATAGTGATGAACAGAATAAGTTACTGATATGTGTTAGTCTACAATCAAGATCATAGACGTCGGCGGAGTCCACAGCAGTCGTTGTCTTACAGACGGTGGCGCAATTCTTTTCCCTAACATGAAAGAGATAGAAGAAAGGATAACACAGTCTTTTCATATTAATTTTAACAGATAAGTGGTTATTAGTTTTTTTTTAGGAAGGATATATAGAGTCAAGAAAGAAAACGTTTCTTCAGTTGTTAAAAACAAAAATATTTTATTCAAAACGTTTTCTTTCTTTTGTTTTTAAAAAAAGAATTTAGTTTTTACAAAGAAAATGCTTTAAAAAAACTGGAAAAAAAATATTTTTTTGTAATAACTGAAGAAAAAAAGAAAGAAGACTTTACTAATTAGTTTTAAAAAATTAAAATTTTTGCATTTTTTTATATTTTACAAAAAGAATAATAATTATTTTTTATTTAGCATTGACCTTACGGTTAAAGGACATAAATGAACCAAAAAAGTGAATGGAGGATTAATTTTTAGCCCAATAGGTGGATTAAGGGTATTTTTAAACCTTTTCCAATAATTTAGAGGTATTTTGAACCCTTTTCCGAAATTAAAATTATGGCTCCTTCGTTATTATATTAGATATGCTCAGTTTGTTAACAATATATTCAGAAGTAAGGCGGGATTGAGGGAAGGGGACACCTAGTCAACGTGAGAAATGAGACTGACACATTGATCTAAGAATTATGTTGTCACGAAGTTTGGTTAGGAGTTAGGGCCTGCATGAGATAGATCCTCACTGTATTTATTAATTTCCTTATCTGGTGGACTCTTTATTCTAGTTTATGTAATGTGGGGTAATCCCATTTCCTCTATCTATCAACATTTTGCCGTTCTTATCAGGGTAAAGGTAGGTACTTTTTTTTCTTCTTTTTTCCGGGGTCGATCTCCACAGAAAATGTCGTTGGATACTGTCTATATGATTCCAAGTGGAGGTGGGTAATAGATTGTTTTGCATGGAGTAGTTTGTAATGATGGTCAGGACTGAGTGTAGAAGGGTAGTTCTTCCTATCATGTTGACAGTTTTTGCTTTCCAGCGGAGAGTTTATTGTTCATCTTATCGATAATGAATTGATAATCCTTGTTAGGTTTTTGTCAAGATTTTTTTATCATAATTAATTTTTATATCTCACGAAGGAAATGACAACATATTTATCATATTTGAATTTTTTTTTCTTATAAGGAAATCATAGATCTCCCATATTTGGCTAATCCCATTTCTTATAGGAAAATGTTTGAACTTCTATAAATTAATGATCCTTCCTTCTCATTCAGTAGCATCCACAATGTAGCCATATGTGGTTTGAGAGTCATGTTTAGGGGGAGAACTTTATGGGACAAGTGTAGTGTGTCACTTGTGTTTGCCTCTTCGTGAGCTTCTTCTCTCAATATTGCGTCCCTTTTATTATAATGGATTGCTCATCTTCGCCGTGGATGTAGGTCAGTTGACCGAACCACGTTATATATTTGTATCTCTTTGGTATATTTCTCTTTTGTTGGATGATTTATCGTCGTTGAATGCTTGTTACTAGCTTCTGCATGATGCCTGAATTTTTTTCAATCCTAACAAGTGGTATCAAAACGAGGTCCAAGACAGGTTCATCTTGGCGCGTTTAGTTCTAGTCACAACCTATTTGACGATAATCGTAATTTTTTTATGAGAAATTTGATTGGTGTACTACGCACGTTGAGACAAACTTTGCCGTGGAGATTTGGAGACACGACATGTTGAAGGCTATATGAAGAAGGTGGATCAAGTTTATTTTGTCAGAAAATTCAGGCCAAGAAGGAGAATTGTTAGGTGTTTATCCAGATTTTCTTGCCATAATTGACTTTCCTATTTAATGAAGGAAATGACAACATATTTACCATAATTGGATTTTTCTTTTCCTATAAGGAAATTATAAATCTCTCATATTTGGCTAGTCCCTTTTCTTGTAGGAAAATGTTTGGACTTCTATAAATTGAGGATTATTCTTTCTCGTTCAGTAGCATCCACAATGTAGTCATATGGGCTTGTGAGTCATGTTTCGGGGGGGGAGGGGGAAACTTTACGGGACAAGTGTTAGTGTGTTACTTGTGTTTGCCTCCTCGTAATGTTGTTCTCTCAATATTGTGTACATTCTTTTATTATAGTGGATTGCTCATCTCCGCCGTGGATGTAGGTCAGTTGACGGAACCACGTTATATATTTGTGTCTCTTTTGGTATATTTCTCTTTCATCGGATGATTTATCGTCATTGAATATTTGCTTTACTAGCTTTCGAATGACACTTGATTTTTTCGATCCTAATAATCTGTGCCTTTTAGGAAGTTATTTGTTAGGTGGAAGCCAAGGTATTTTTTAAAGTTAGTGGACTTGCAAATGTTTAGAGCTCTAGTCAAACAATCTTATGTGGTGATGGGCACATTTTTTTAAAAGAAGACTTTGGATTTGGAGAAGTTGATTTTTTTCCTAGACTGGCGGTGCAGTTTATTGAATATATTTATAGTAGAGCTGGTGTTATGAAGGACAGCGTGTGAGAATAATATAAGATCGTTCGCAAAAAGCAAAGCGGTGAAAGACTAGCAGTCCAGATCTACTAATCTTGACTAGTGTCTAGTCTTCATTGGATATTGCTTGGTCAATTTGGTGAGACTATGATTGCATACAAATGAAGAGAATGTACGAGAGAGGGGATCTCCTTGGCGTATACCTCCGGATGGTTCAAAGAATTTTGTGGGTTTTTCACTTATCATGATAGAAATGGTAGAGGAAGATATACAATTCATGATTAAGTTGATAAGCTTTGTGGGGAATCCTAAGTTGTGGAGCGATTTGCGGATGAAAGACCATTCAAGTCTGTCAAATACTTTTGCCAGGTCTAGTTTGAGTATCATGTTGCCCATGCGGCCTGACATACGTTTGAAAGAGTGGATCACTTCTTACACTATGATGGCATTATCGACAACCCTTCTGTCATGGAAGAAAATTGAAACTAGTTAGGACTAATTAGGTGTTTGAGGGATGGAGGGATCATATTAACTATTATTTTAGTAAGGATTTTATAGACGGTATTGCAAAGACTGATTGGCCTATATTGAGATGTGTGCTCAGGATTCTTAACTTTTGGGATGAGCGTGATAAAGGTGGTATTTATTTTACTTGGAATGGTAGAGGATTCAAAAGCATCTTTGCGAATTTGGAAGACAACACTTCTAACCGAGTTCCAATATTTTTGAAAAAAAATTGAATATAGCTCATCCGGCCCAGAGACTTTAAGTGGTTTGAAGGATCTAATCACTCCCAAATGACCAGGGGGACTGGGACTATATAAAACTGCTGATAAAAATCATGTGAAGCTAGCAAGTACTTTAAGCAAAATTTGTTCAACATAGCAAGCAGGGACATATCAGGCCGAGCTAGTTGATTCTTACATATGGAAAAGTATGACAAAAGCCACCGGCCTCTTCCAAGAAGGACTCTCTTGGAACATAGGGGATGGAACAAACATCAACCTCTGGAACGACAACTGGCTTCCAAACACACGGTCCAGGGCCCCCTACACCACATGAAGGAACAATTGACAGTATCATCAATTCTTTCAAACTACTCGTGGATTCCGGGAAGATTATCCTTGTCCTTACATCCTAATATAGTTAAGTTAATCTGCCATACTCATATTCCATTCTCCAGTAACAAACCTGATCAATCTTTTCGGAACCAAATATCCCTTAGCAATTTTACCACTAAATCAGCTTATATGCTCCAACTCCATATCACCAACCAACTACCATCGCCCACACCTGAAAATTACTTTTGGCATTATCACTTCAAGTTCTTGAATTTCTTCTTGTAGTTACTTGTTCACCACAAACTCCCCACCAGAGATTTTTGGTACAAGAAAAAAAAAATACTTGAATCACACTTCTGCCAATTCTGCCCAAGTATTGTGGAAGACATATACCACATCTTCTTTGCCTGCAAACACTCCTGCTATTTATGGCTTTTGTTCAACTTATGCATACCTCCAACATACAACCTTACCAGCTGTCTGAAGGATAGGTGCACCAAAGACATTACCATCCACACACCAAATGCCGCCCTCAAAGCACCATACTCCATCTTACTGCCGTTCATCCTCTGAAATATATGGATTAGTAGAAATTCAAACCTTTTCAACCATACTTCAACCACTACAAGCAAGAAAAAATAAAGAATTTCTATCACTCACCTAGACCATAACACCACCAAAACCATGGCTACAAGTCCCAGTAACGTGGCTACCACCATCTACGAGCCATTACAAGCTAAACATCGATGGAGCTTGTGATCCAACTTAGCAAACCAGTGATACTAGGGAAATCATTAGAGACCGCAGTGGCTCATGGGTTATGTTTTTTACGCAGAAAGCGACTGCAATTTTGACCCTACACACTGAGATGCTCACACTACTAGCCAGACTAGAACTCTCATTCACAAAAAATCTCTTTCCGATTATAGTGGAAACAAATTCACAGGTCTTATGTTATTTGTTTAAGACTGAACAATATTTATTCTCACATCTTCTTAATGATTGAAGTGTTCTTCTTAATGTTGTTAGCTTGGAGGCTAATATATATATATATATATAT
>MU736872.1:9572-32466 GCA_026770625.1 Nicotiana glauca | reverse complement strand
AGTTATAAAATAAAAACTTCAGCTCTAGAGCTGAAATTTTTGTTTAGTAACCCGGAAACTTCAGCTCTCTGGAGCTGAAGTTTTTCAGTTATAAAGGGAAGCTGAAGTTTTTTAAAAAATGGGTACGGATGCAAACAAAAAGACAAAACGGTTACAGGTTAAAGAGGGGCGCCCAATTTGGGCGCCCCGTGCAATTTTTACCCTTATCTTGCGAAAATAAAAAACTATTTCGTATACCTTCGACAATAACTTTTTTAAATTACAAAAATAATACTATATTTTTTTAGAACAAACTAAAAAAACCTTACTGGAATATAATAGTAAAAAGCTCTTGCAACACATGAAAGGTTATCTTATATTCTTTGTGTGGGGACAAGTGTTCAAAAAATAAATGAAAAAAAAAGATATTCGTACCGTCCGTCTGCACTTGAATATGTCCTTCCTCACATATTTTCTCCACCTAATGAAATGGTCTACGTACTGACCTGTTTTGTGTATTTTGGGTTTTGGGCCCAATTCCATTTTCAGAAGAAATGACTTCATTACGCCTTCGTCAACACTACCATCCTTTTCTGTCCTTTCCCGTACGGTATTGTTCCTCCTCCTTATTTGACTATTCTACCCTCTTATACTAGTAGTACTATAATTTATATTCAAACATTTCATTAGTTTCCATTTTTTCCCCCCTTTTTACACGACTTATAGTTTAAGCAATGGAGAATAATATGGTCTCATTCTCGATATAAGAAATTTAGAAGGAAAAAAATAATAAATATTCAGGTCTCTAAAGCAAGATTAAAGTATTCTCTTAAATAAGAAGAACTAGAACATCAGTGAAGGGAAGATCGGTAACAAAATAAAATCTTTCTTTTTCAGTTAAAATTACACATGATAAATCTACTTGCCTTCATGACCATCACCAAAAGATATGCTTTACTATCAAAACATAAATTATACCATTAAAATGTAGCGATTTACTATTTTTTTTTTTTTTACTTATAAGGAAGCTAAATAGGAAATGTCTATTGGTATGCGAATATGAACGGCTCAGACTATTTATGCACAAAATTAGTTATTTGTAGATAAACTCACACCATTTATGCACACGGTTCGTTAATTACTTGCATAGTGTTCATGTCCTTTATCATTCAATATTTGGCTTCCGTAATCATTTGAAATATGGTTCTTTCTCAAACTATGCATAAACGTAAAGTACTTTGTGCATCAAGTATGATATTAGCTCCATCATTTCCTCCTTTTATCATTCAAAGACATATTTATATTACACTCTAAATTCTCTTCTCTCTTTTTAGCATTTCCTAATTTTCATTTAATTCCATTTCCACTTTTCCCCTTCTAATGTTGCTGCAAATTTTAAATGCAAGTAAGAAATAATATTACCAAGTTAGGTTTGTTTTGGAAAAACAAACACATTGATGATAGTATTGCAATACATACATCATCTAGGGTAGGTATTATACATGAAGTCTCCAAAGCTAAGAGGGTACATTGGTCTTTTCAAGAATAAGGAGAAGTCCAAGAAGGATAAAAAGGTAATTTGAGACATTCTTCATCTTCACTTGGTTCTGATTCTGAACTGCTCAAACTAGGCCAGTGCTTTTCTGTTAACCGTTGCTTCTAATTTTCCCAACTTTTTCTGTCATCAAATTCACATACAAAACTTATATCTCATTCTCCCCTAATATCCCAAATACTATCTTCTTATAATTCCAAATTTCTCAACACATAGTAAATTTTCTTCTTTTTTTAATACCAAATCTGAGCTACAAAACAAAAGCTCTGTGTCAACTTGTATAGAAAACCATAAAGCTCCAATCTTTAGCTCAAAATGATCCCTAAAGTTTCAATCTTGGGAAAAATGAAAAAGCAAAAACCAAATTCAGAATCCAATTTCAACAACCACTTTGATCTTCTTTCTGAAGAAATTGTCTTTTCAATTCTTGATTATCTTAATGACAACCCAATTGACAAAAAATCATTTTCTCTTGTTTGCAAGTCTTTTTATGATATTGAATCTCACCATAGGAAAATCTTGAAACCCCTTAGGTCAGAACACTTGACAAAGATTCTTAGCAGATACCCACAAGTGAACCATCTTGATCTTTCCCTTTGTCCTAGAATTACAGACAGTTCACTTACAGTTATAGCCACTTTTTGCAAGGAAATGTTGAGGTCAATTAATCTTTCAAGGTCTAAGTTTTTTACCCATATGGGGTTGTCCAATTTGGTGTTAAACTGTGGGAATTTGGTTGAAATTGATTTGTCAAATGCCACTGAGTTGAAGGATGTGGGTGCTGCTGCATTAGCTGAGGCAAAGAACTTGGAGAAGTTGTGGTTGGTGAGGTGTAAGTCTATAACAGATATTGGACTTGGTTGTATTGCTGTAGGCTGCAGGAAGCTGAGGTTGCTTAGCCTGAGATGGTGTTTGGGTGTTGGTGATTTAGGTGTGGGTTTAATTGCTGTTAAGTGTAAGGAGATTCGTTGTTTGGATCTTTCTTACCTGCCGGTAATGGATCTTTTCTTCCCTTTATTTTGATTGAGACTTTTGTGTTGTATATTCTTTTGGATGGTGAGCTTGTTTGCGTTTCCCTTTAAGTTTATTATAGCATGTTTCTATTTTATGCTTTCATAGTAAGCTTGTTAGTCTGTCTAATATAATCACTCCGTTTCAATTTATATGACGTAATTTGATTGAAGACGAAGCTTAAGAAAAAAAGGAAAACGTTAGAAACTTGTGATCTTAAATATGCCATAACAATTGTGTGGCTATAAGAATTCAGAAACCTGTGGCTTAAACATGTCGTAACATTTTTGTAGCTATAAAAGCTCATCACGAAGGGTAAATGGGAGGTTTAGGTTAAATCTTTTCCAAATTTAGAAAGGCACCGTTCCTTTTGAACCTATAATAAGGAAATAGTGTCATTCTTTTTGGAACAGAGGGAATAGTTCATTTGAACATGTTATCATGATAAGAGTATGCTCGTTGATTGGTTGGTTGTTCAGTTGACAATGTTTATTCAGGACCGGGAGCTGATGAAATCTGTGTATCTTCATGTCGCGATTTTCATACTTTTAGAAAGCTAGTTAACTGATTAATTGCTTATCAGATTAATTAACTTGTCTTTATGAATCCCTGCTTGGACGAGTACAAGTGGGTGGGATCTTTGATCTTCATAGTTTTCAAAATGGTTCTGGAATTGCTTTATTTGTATTCGGATTTACCCTGGATTCCTAATATGCATTTGTATGCCATAGAATAAATGTAGCTTAGTGAAAACTGTTTGGAATGTTAAGCCATGTTTAACTTCTCACGTAAAAGATACGTGTTTCTTATATCTTTAACATGGTCTAAGAGACTGCTATATTTAATCTTTGTAATTGAATGGATGAACATGTATATCATTTCAAGAGGTAGCAGGTATAACAACATGTAAGTAGGGTTCTAACTATAGAAAGAATCAAAAAGGGAAATCCTATAAATCTGCTATTAATCCTTATAAATATGCTATCTATCACATCTCATTAAAATGTGACTAAGTTCATTCTATAACAATCTTCTAAAAAAGGAAAAACCTCGTTAGCATAATTTCAACAAGATTATTTTTGTTCTCTATCTTCCATAAGGAACTTAATGAGTTTGCGTTGGTCAATTAGTGCTTACGTGTCACTAACGCATCAAACTCAAATCTCATTTTTTTGAATTATAAAGGAAAAGGACATCCGTCAAAATTTTTGTAAGATTAATACACATTGCTAATATTCTAGCTTTGCCGAGGGTCTATCGGAAACAACCTCTCTACCTCAAACGAGTTAGGGGTAAGGTCTGCGTATACTCCACCCTCCCTAGACTCCATTTGTGGGATCACACTGGGTATGTTGTTGTTGTTGTTGTTGTTGTTGTTGGAATATTCTACCTCTCTTAGACAAGTGTGTCCCTTGTATTGTGTTTTTTCTACTGAGGAGATGCGCCTTTTAGCATGAAGTTGTTATATGTAGTCTTTTTCAGTGCTTTGTTATAACATCTATCTTCTTTTCCTTTTTCCCTTTTTTTCTGTTGAGTTTTGCTATGTTCTTTTCTTTGTTTTCTGGGGGCTCTGTCTAATGATCATACAATAACGTGTTAATCTTCTTATGATGCAGATCACTAATGAATGCTTATTGTCAATCTCGAAACTGCAATATCTTGAAGATTTGGTTCTAGAAGGTTGCTATGGGATTGATGATGACAGCCTCGCATCCCTCAAGCAAGGCTGCAAGTCACTAAAGGTGTGTACTTTTGAAGACTTTGGTTCTCATATTTTTCTTTCCTTCAGAAAAAAAATAATGGATATTGTTTGGTGGACTACAATCTGTGAATTGTGATATAATCCTAGCTTCAAGCACCCTTTCTTTCACATGTACACAGTATATGGCTTTTCTTAATTGCCTAGTTAATAATTGGAGTCTCACGGGACCCAAGGGGGTGGCCTAGTGAAAATGAAGTGGGTTAAGAACCATGAGGTCTCAGGTTCAAATCCTGCGGAGACAAAAAGACTAGATGATTTTTTCCAATCCATCGAAGCTTGGTGGACAGATTTACCTGGTACTTCTTGTTGGTAAGAGGTAACAAGTATCTCGCGGAATTAGTTGACGTCCGCATAAGCCGGCTCGGACACCATGATTATCAAAAAAAGAAAATAATACTTGGAGTTTCACTATGCCAATACTACTATGTTCTATGAGATAGTTAATAATTGAGGTAACTCAGAGTATATGCAGCTCAGAATTCTACCTGACTGTCAGATGTCCCAAAGAAGTGGCCAATTATGAAATTAAAGTGTTCCCTTGCACATCACTATCGGATTTTGTTTTTGTTCCCCATTTACAAGTTATTACTACTTTTTATTCAAAGTCACTGTTGACTAATATCACTACATGTATGTTGGCTTTTTTCAGGCACTTGATATGTCAAGCTGTCAGAATGTTAGTCACGTGGGTTTGTCATCTCTCACTAGCAGTGCCGAATGTCTGCAGCAACTTATCTTAGCATATGGTTCTCCTGTAAGGCTTAACTGACTTAAGCATCTATCAGTAGTATGAGTTTTAATTCGATTGATGATTACAATTATTGGTATTTCAGGTAACATCAGCTGTCGCAGATAGTTTGCAGAAGCTTTCCAGGTTGCGGTCCGTCAAACTAGATGGTTGCCAAGTTACATGCTCTGGACTGAAAGCTATTGGAAATTGGTGTGTTTCACTAAGGGAACTGAGCTTAAGTAAATGCTTGGGAGTGACGGATGAAGGCCTCTGCTCCCTTGTAACAAAGCACACAGACTTAACGAAGCTTGACATTACTTGTTGCCGCAAGATAACGCACGTATCCATTTCCCATATAACAAATTCCTGTGCCTCCCTTACTTCTCTCAGGATGGAATCTTGTACTCTAGTCCCAAGAGAAGCTTTTGTTCTAATTGGACAGCGTTGCCAGTACCTTGAAGAGCTTGACCTTACGGACAACGAAATTGATGATGAAGGTCGTTGCCCCTTTGCCCTAAAGCTTTCAGGCTTTTGTTGTAATTTCAATATTTCCACCTTTTGTATCTTATGCTCTCCTACATATGCAGGCTTGAAGTCCATTTCCAAGTGTGCCCGCCTTTCCAGCCTAAAGCTGGGGATCTGCCTTAATATAACTGATCACGGCCTAACTCACATTGGCATGTGCTGCTCAAATCTTAAGGAGCTTGATTTATACAGGTGTATATTTCACCGTGCTTCATATTTTGTGCAATTTCCTTGACATTTTCTTTTGTTGTGATGGACTGGGAAAACTCTAACTTTACGCTCTGAAGTTCGAGAGATAAAGTGTGCTGATTGCTGGGTTAATTATTCTTCTTGACAGATCAGCTGGAATCTCCGACTTGGGAATATTAGCAATTGCTCGCGGTTGTGTTGGCCTTGAAATTATCAATATTGCCTATTGCAATCGTATTACTGATGGCTCGTTCATATCTTTATCCAAGTGTTTGAAGTTGAATACACTCGAAAGTAGAAGTTGTCCTCTCGTCACATCTTTTGGTCTTGCAGCTGTTGCTGTGGGATGTAAGCAACTTACCAAGCTAGACATCAAAAACTGCCGCAACATTGATGATGCCGGAATGATTCCACTTGCTCACTTCTCGCTTAACCTCAAACAGGTGAGTAGAGTTTCTTTTTCATTGAATGTATTGTTTGATGGAGTGGAGCATTGGCATCTAATAGTAGTTGGTTATCTGTCAAATACACAGATAAATTTATCGTACACTTCAGTGACGGACGTGGGGCTGTTGTCTCTTGCCAGCATCAGCAGTCTGCAGAACATGACAATCCTACACCTGAAGGGTTTGTCTCCCGGCGGACTAGGAGCTGCGCTTTTGGCTTGCGGCGGACTTACTAAAGTTAAGCTGCAGACATCATTTAAACCGTTGCTACCAGAACCTCTTCTGCAACATTTAGAAGCCCGAGGTTGTGTCTTCCAATGGAGAGAGAAACCATTTCAGGTACATTTCTCATATGAATCTAACCTTTACCATTTCCCCTGAAAAGTATGTCACACCACTTCTGTGGTCGTCAGAAATACATCGTTGCGTGAATCAATTAGAATTGCATTTTAGCTAAAGATGACAATAGTTCCGGATTGTTTGATCTAAAACACGTTTTTGCTTTAATTATCTTTGTTGTAATAATGAAAATATCTTGTTGTTTACTCCTATTGGTTAAACACAGGCTGAAGTAGATCCAATATGCTGGAAAATTCAGCTGGATAATTTAGATGAAGATTAAAGTCAACCTTTTGAGCCGTTTATGCTGGTGTCCTTTGATGAATGGATCGTCGTCCCAAAGCTTTCTAATCAGGTCATTTGTTCATCTGTTAGCACTTTATCTGGCATTAGGTGCATTATTTCTGGTGCCTGTTTTTCCCGTTTCGCGTCTGCAACTTGTTCGTGTGTGTTCTCTAAATGCTCTGTAAATTCCAAAGAAGAGGGAAACTCATATGCCATTCAGCATTGCCCTACCTGGTATTAGATCAATTTTGTCACAAATGTTATGAGATGGATTGAACAGATTGAGAAAACCATGTTTCAATGACTGCTTTGTGAATTGTTTATTACTTTCTACTTATTTCTTTTTTAAATTACCACAAGAAGCTTTTCTCTTGCCTTAAGACGTCACGCGGTTTTTTGGAAAAAAAGAACAGCAGAAAGTGTAGTCTCACAACTTGCTAGCTAAACTGTGCACCCAGATGAAGCAGCAAACAGCAGGCATCGGTCTGTAGAACCTATGAAAAGGAGATGATTGTGGCGCGAAGTAATCTTGTGTACCTACGCCATTCGGCTTGTGCGCAAGCCTGCCCTCCTATGTTATGGAAGAATTGAGGAAAAATGCATTTGAATTGTACTTGTCGACAACCCAACCGATGTCCACCATAACAAAGCAACCTCAATGTAGCAATCAAATTTTCTACTATTTATTTTCTATTTATAGCTATTTAACTATATTGAGATACTAAAGGTTATGGTGGTGTCATAAGTACCTCCTCATCCTTAGATATCTCGGGTTCAAGTCCTGGGAATGAAGTCTCTTCCGGGTTCAAGTCCTGGGAATGAAGTCTCCTTTGGAAGAGAGCGCTTTACTAATGTCTTGGTTTCAACTCCTGCCCTCCTATGTTATGGAAGAATTGAGGAAAAATGCATTTGAATTGTACTTGTCGACAACCCAACCGATGTCCACCATAACAAAGCAACCTCAATGTAGCAATCAAATTTTCTACTATTTATTTTCTATTTATAGCTATTTAACTATATTGAGATACTAAAGGTTATGGTGGTGTCATAAGTACCTCCTCATCCTTAGATATCTCGGGTTCAAGTCCTGGGAATGAAGTCTCTTCCGGGTTCAAGTCCTGGGAATGAAGTCTCCTTTGGAAGAGAGCGCTTTACTAATGTCTTGGTTTCAACTCCTGCCCTCCTATGTTATGGAAGAATTGAGGAAAAATGCATTTGAATTGTACTTGTCGACAACCCAACCGATGTCCACCATAACAAAGCAACCTCAATGTAGCAATCAAATTTTCTACTATTTATAGCTATTTAACTATATTGAGTACTAAAGGTTATGGTGCTGTCATAAGTCCTCCTCATCCTTATATATCCCGGGTTCAAGTCCTGGGAATGAAGTCTCCTTTGGAAGAGAGCGCTTTACTAATGTCTTGGTTTCAACTCCTGGGAATGGAATAGCCTTTGGTAGAGAGCGTTTTACCATCTATAGTGAGACCTTCTAGTGCAAATTCGAATTAGTCAGGCCACACAGTGAGTAGCGGACACCGGTGAAGAACAAAAAGAATTGAGAAACTAAATAAATGTTCCCTCATTCCATTTTCACTGATTTACATTCTATTATAGGGTCATAAGTAATTTTCTCTCACGGCAATTTTCTGTCAACTTATTATCTAAATGAAATTTCTATCTAGTTATAATTTTAATTTCCAAAAGAAAAATGAATCTATATGTCAATGCTAGACCAAACTATATGTAAAGGGAGTAAGTTTAACAAATATTATGAGATGTGGAGAAGAAATAACCTCTCTGTAGCTTTGATACATATGTACAGATCAATTTACACTGAATTTAACATNTTTGGGGGGGGGGGGGGGAGATGAAAACAAAAAACGAACAACAGGCAGAGACGGATCCATGATTTAAATTGTGTCGGTTCAATCTTTAAGGTTCTTAGCATTGAACCGTTGTATTTTTAGAATCATTGGTTCGAACCTACCATTTGTCACAATTTAGTGCATTTTTACGCATAAATTTATGCTTCACGTCGAAAGAACGAGGTTCAGATGAACCGGTGACGGAACTCTACAGCCGCCCCTGTACATAGGCAGAATAATAAGACTCAGAATATCTTTATGATGTCATCAGATGTAGGATTTATTTGAGAGCTTATATCCAGAAATAAGAGCTGACATTGCCAAAGCAAAGAATGCCAAGAACTCCATACTAATTGCTGCTACTGAAGAATCTGTGAATATATTGTCATTATTTTCTCTCATCCTATTTGTCAATGGCACAGCAGATGATGCAGCTGATAATAACAAGTATGCTACTACCTGCAATTTTCACATAAAATTTTAGATCAAAATTCAATCAAGAATTACTCTTCCTTTTTCAAGTTTATTGAATTCAATTGTTCATATAAATATAGAAAATCACTAACCTGATCACCAAAGAAGCTTAGGAAAGCTAATTTTTGACGTGAAAATGATTCCTTGCCAGTTGAAAGTTCATGAATTTGTCTCAGAACTTGCAATCCTGTATATAATGTGGACAGAATTGCAACAGCCAACACATACCTGTTATAACCACATCCCAAAAAATCCAATTCAATTTCCAAGAGTAGAAATTACTACTACCCAGTGGCGAACCAGAATTTTCGCTAAGGGTGTTCAAGATTTTATATACTTGTATAAAAAATAATTTTTAATTTATATATGCAGTATAATTTTTTATTTACAAAGTTTAATTTTTTTATGAAGGATGTTGAACTGACCACCTCTCCTACGGCTACTACCAATATGAATCTTCATTGTTCATGACTTCATATAACTCCATTTAAGCTCATTTCATTCTAATATTATGCAATATATACAATTAAGAATTAATATAATTTTTGTTCTACTACCATATAAACCTCCAGTTGAACTAAAAGATTCCTAAAACACATCGGATCTAAAGTAAACATACTAACACTTAATCAAAACAAGCTGATTTTACCTACACTTTTTCTTTTAATTCAAAGAAAAAGGTAGGAAAAAACTACCCAGCATAGCCGTTGCTAATAACCGGCAAAATGTATATTTTTTATATATTAATGGATGATATATATGTATTATAATTATTTTTTGTTTGTGAGATTATATTGGATTGTTGTTGTGTAAATATTTTTTTATGTTTAACTGGCGAATGTAATTATTTTTGGCGGACCGGCCAAATATGTAACTTACTCAAAAGAAATATCATGATTATGGTCCAAGCAAAGTGTATACCTGTATTCTTCATATTTATCAAAATCTTTCCAATCACCGTGAGTATTGCTAGCCATGACAATGAAAGCTATCAATGAAAAAACCAAGCCAAAACCATGCAAAACTAAAGAATCCCTCTTCACCAAATCTTCTCTTTTCCACCACCTGACGATGTTGGACACGCCGGCGCCGATTTCCGGTGCCTGGCTCTCTCCATCTCCGGCTGCCGGAGTTGTAGTAGGGGCTGGCAAAGCATCTGTTACTTTATTGGATTTTGTATCCGTCATTTTCTCCACAAAATGACTTTAGTAGGCTTATAAAATAAGAAAGATTGCAAATTGGGAAAGGTAAAGAATTTTTGATAATTTGAGGATTGGGAAGTTATAAGTAGAAGAATAAAGAAGGGAATAGAAAAGAAACTAGAACTACTCTAGTTATCTTTGCTGTCTTTGACAACTCAGTTTTGTCGTCATTTAAAAATTGGTTTGGGATAAGAAAAAAAATGTTTTTCTGGTTGTAATTATATGGAGTGTAATAAACTAATGATTATATTGAAGTTATGTACTCTGAAAATACGAAGAAATTTTACGCTTTTAGATTAAAAAGGTGAAAAATATAATATATAGCCGTTCTTAAAATAATAGCCGAAAAATATACATATTTTTTGGTATAATTTTGATTTACATATATGTTTTGTATATTATATAACAAAATTATATAAATTTTTTTTTTCTTTTTCGGCTACTGGATGTAAATAGTTTTTGGTGCGGAATAAAAGCTAAAAACCTTCTTAAAAGTTATATACTCGCATTTTGTTATGAATAGAATTCTACTTAGAATGAATGTCTATCTTGTAGAGAATTTTACTTTGTGACTAAGTCATTTTCCCTCTATAAATAGAGGGGTCTTACCCCATTGTAAATCATCCCAAAATTCAATAAGAATTCTCTCTCTTTCTCTGCAATATTGTTCTTCTTCTTTTATTATTTTATAACACATTCGATGTTGTTCGAATTTTTATTGCTCTTCTGTTCCTATTCTTTGAGTTTGTTTTATCCGTTAATTCAACTGGTTGTGGACCTTGTGGTATTTTCTTATCCTAATTTTCAACTTATTAATTCATGCTTTTATATATAAATTTATTTTTAAGTGATGTAAAGGCGAAATATGGTTTTCATATTAATAGTCCAAAAACTAAACCAGATGATTATTATGATAACGAATTAAATGATAGTAACTGATTAGAGGAGACACCCGTATGTGATTGGATGAGCAGTTAAAAGCTTTTGTACCGATATGCATAATGTGCTGGGATTTTATAGAGATTTTTACATTTTCATGCCGCGTAGGAAATCTTATTACCCTCAATGTTTAAGGTTTGACTTTATTAACTTAGTATGCCAAATTACTAATTTCATACCATAATTAATTATGGGTATAATTAATTGTACATTTTTTACTCCTTAATTAAAGAATCTACACGTTTCTCTCTCCTAACCCCTCAGTCCCACCCCATTTTACTCCAGTTGAAGTTCATCAATGAAGAACAACAAAGTTCATCAAAATTGAAGTCAAAGCTTCAAAGTTCATACACACATTTACCTTCAGCTTCGAATTTTTTCAATGAAGAAGAACAAACCTTCAAAGAGACAAGAGAGCAGTAATTCAGTCATTGACAGTCATTAAAAAGCTTTGAAGCTTTGAATTCAAATTTGAGTTTTCAAAAATCATTATTTGTTTTGATTGGTGTTGTTGAAAATAATTGGGAATATGTTTTAGAGTTTATATCTCAATTTTGAGGGGTTTTGGTGAAAATTAGACTTGGTTTTGACTAGGATGGTCAAATTTGGCCCAAGCCCAAATGACCCGCCCAACTCGCCCAAGGTTGGGTTGGTTATTGACCCATCCATTTATTGAACTTAGCCAATCTTGACCCAACCAATCTCAACCCATTTAAAGTTATGCTAATTTTTAGCCTAAATTGATTCATGAATAAGTTTATCAAAATATCTTACAAATAATTTTATTTTTTGTTTAATATTTTATATATGACCATAACAAAAGCAAAAAAGCCTTATTTAGTAATTATACAATTTATAAGAAAATAACACATATTAATTAAAGTTTAATAAGTGTTGGGCGGGTTGTGTTATGGCCCGAATTTTAACCCATATTGACCCAACCTATCTTAGCCCAAGTAACTTTTGGGCGGGTCATTTGACCCGCCTAATTATTGACTCAATCCATTTTGACCCGCCCAAAATTAACCTAACATGTCCATTTGACATCCCTAGTTTTGACTGAAATTCAGATTGAGAAGAAGAAGAAGAAGAAGAAGAAGAAGAATTGAGAAGAAGAAGAAAGAAGAAGAAGAAGAAGAATTGAAGAAGAAGAAGAAGAAGAGGAAGAAAAGGAGGGAGGAGGAGGAGGAGGAGGAGGGAGGAGGGAGGAGGGAGGAGGGAGGAAGGAGGAGGAGGAGGAGGAGAAGGAAAAAAGAAGAAAGAAGAAAGAAGAAAGAAGAAGAGGAAAGAAGAAGAAGAAGAAGAAGCAGAAGCAAAAGCAGAAGCAGAAGAAGCAGAAGAAGCAACAGAAGAAGCAGCAGAAGAAGCAGAAGCAGAAGCAGAAGAAGGAGGAGGAGGAGGAGGAGGATTGTAGATAAATTATAGATACATTGTAGACTATTTTTTGCAGAAGATTTTGTAGAAGTTTTAGTCGTTTTGGATTTGTGAAAACAGAAAATAATGCATCTACACTCAGAAGACAAATAATCTACAATTTATCTATAAAATATCTACAAATTGGATACATTGAATTTTAATATCCCAATTCCCATTTCAATTGTAGCATAATTGACATTTTCGACATAATTGCATTTTTTGCAGAAGATTTGTAGAAGTTTTAGTCGTTTTTGATTTGTGAAAACAGAAAACAAAGCACCTACAATTAGAATACAAATAATCTAGAATTTACCTACAAAATATCTACAAACTGGGTACATTGAATTTTTTATATCCCAATTCCCATCCAATTATAGCATAATTATAATTTTTGACATAATTACGTACGACAACAAAAATGGTCTTTAACGGCAATTATGTAGTGGCAATAAATTACTTTCCGCTAGTTTGTTCTCCACAGACAAGTATTACTAGCATTTGCACATTTGCAGGGGAAATTATGCTTCTTTAGCGGCAAATCAAAATATTGATCAGCAAAATATGTGTATAACAGAGTACTTATTTTAAGTTTTGACCTCCCTCCAAATATTTGGTATACAACTTAGTGTATTAATTTTTACTTTCCTCTAATTATTTCATCAATAAAATATTCCCTCTTGCCGCACACATATTCACCCACATTTTGCAAAAGGATTCCTCTATGTCACGGTAAGCCATAGAAGAACTAGGGTTTCTGGATTCATCATCTCTCTCACGATCGTCACCCACAAGTAAACCTCTCTCTCATCATCGTCTCTCTCACTATCACAAACCGAATGTCACCAGTTAATCTCTCTCTACTCTCTCTATTTCTATCTCTTTTTCTTTAGGTATTGATTTCTTATTGTTGATGGCCGTTCTAAAATCTAGAAGTCACAAATAAACTTTAAATTTGATAGATACAAGCCGAATATATATTTAATTTGGTCATGGTAAGTACAATTTACATACCAAAAATTACCTTTATTTTATTGTAGGAGAATTTGCTTCTTTTTTTCCCAGGCGAAAATAGAGTAGTGATGGTGAATCATTTGTATATAGATTACAATTGGTATTTCACGGAGATTTTCGTTGGAGCAATTTTTCATTTTACTTTACCATGACATTGCTGTAAGGTAAACAAGATTTTCTTGTGGTATTTCTTTCTCATAAAAGTCTTTTCTAGAAGAAGGATGTTTGGAAACAAGTAGTAAATTTCTTTCATTATAGTTTTTCAACAAAATAATATTTTCCAGTGCAAACTTGGAATGAATCTGGTCGCTTCAATGTTAAATTTGAAAAATAAATATACTCTCAATTTGTCTAATTTTCATAACTAAATCATTTAAAACAATTGTTTAACATGTTACTAGAATTTTTTTAATATGTAGAAAACATATAGTTGTAGTTATCCTCATTTTCATAGACAAAAATATTTATTTTAACATATCAGTTAAGGTCATTTAGTCCGAGTTTTAGAAATAGGAAAGCCAAGCATTTTGGAACATGTGAGAGTATTACCAGAATATTAGAATGGGTACGAAGACTTATGTACTCATTTGATAGAAATTTTACATGTTTTCTTTTGGTTATTTGGCCCTATGTGAGATTTAAACTTGTTTGTTTCATTATCTTTCAGTTCTAGACCCTAAGTGAAGTAGTTGCAAAAGAGGGAAGGGCATGGTATGAGCCAGAATGGAGGAAGTTCCGAGATGGGAAATCGTAAGTATTATTGAGTCCTAAGAAAGTGATGCCTCCTTATTGTTGTATGAGGTATTCTGGCTTTACTAAAAGCTTATACTTATATGTCCAAATGACTGTTAACTCTATTTATCGGTAATAAATCAGGTCTATATTCTCTCACATCTAAAAATATGCATAGTAATTTTAGTTTTAAGATGATATTGTTAGAATGCTTTTCACTTGGTTGACTCCGATTGAATTAGTTCTTCAAGTGTCATAGATGCAGCTATCACACCTGTGTACAAGGTTTTGCATATATTCTTTTAGTAAATATTATTAATCTATTTTACTATGAAGTGGCAGATCTGCAGCTGCTTTTAAAAACCAACTCTGTCTGGGCCTATTTATGTGATACACTTTTCGTTTTAGTCTGTGTCAAAAAGAATGATGCATTATTATATTCAGAAATAATTTAATTTTAAACCTACCATTTTACCCTTAATAAGATGATATATAGCCACACAAATATATGTGATTTGTTTTAGACTACAAATTTCAGAAGTCTTTCTTTCTTAAACTCCGTGCCTAGTCAAATTGCATCACATAAACTAGGATGGAGGAATAATTTATTATATCTTATGTCTAGTTAGATTATTTTGTTGAAGAATTCCTCAATTGAAAAGGGTTATTAATTGGCTATTGTTTGCAGCATGTTAAGTTGCTTTTCAATTATATTACTTTTTGCATTTTCCTAAGTTATCGTGCAATTTCTGTGATTTTGGGTATGTTTGGTTTGTGCGTATATGAGTCCCGTGTGACAAGAAAGTACCACCGAGATTTAAAAGAAAGACACTGTCACTTGGAAGTAACATAAGAATTAATCATTTCACCATGAATTCCTTCTAAACTTTACTACTAATATCAGAAGTGAGAGCAAGATAAACTTTCCATGAAAATTCAGTGAATATGTTGCATTATTATCTTTCTGTGCTAAGATATGAAGTGATTAATTTAGCTTTGTTTAAGTGAGTAGTTAGTAAATATGTTGTATTATTGTCTTTCTGTGGTAATATATGAAAGGATTAATTCAGCTTTATTTTTGTACTGGTTTAGTACCATCTTGGTAGTAGGATATTATTAATAAATTACCCTTACTTATTAAATTTGGTTTGGTGGTTAGCTATTTTGATCATTCTCCATATGTATGATGAGATTCAATCTTGTTTTGCTCTTCCATTAGATTGGCTTTTTCTGCTAGTAAATATGTTTTCATGACCTGAAAACCTTGTTTGTGAAGTTGTAGTTCATTGATCTTGTATTATGTTCAATGTATGTATAGCATCTGCTTGCTACTAAGCAATAATTAATATTTATGTCATGCAAGATGAGCTTGATGTATTTGATTTGTGAAGTTTCCATTTGTTAGATAATATTCATTTGTAAGTTTTGAGGAAGCTTTCTTTCAATTAAAGTCCTTTTCTTTGTTAATATCATGACAATACACTTTTTCTGCGGATCATGGTTGTGCAAGCCTAGTTAAAGCAATAAAGGATTGATGCAACTAATGCAAGGGATCATGGGAAATTTAATGTAATGGCCAAAGTCTCTTTTAGTGAATAAATTCTCGCTCTTTTATCAATATTTCACTGAACCATAGCCATATTTAGTACATTACTTGTTCATTTATGGATTTCAGATCTGATTTCAAAAAAGCATTGATAGCATGCACAAAACTTGTATCATGCTGGTATTATTTGAGAAGTTGATCTAGTGGAATATAGCTCCTTATCCTGGTGCATAAGAGGGTTTGATCTGATGCAATCTAGCCTATTATTTCGATTTACAAATGGATCTTTAAGCTTGTGCAAGTACGTGTGGCACATATGGAAGACTTCCATATAATCAAGGAATGAAGAAATTTGTTAGACTTGAAAATGTATTGGATTCAAATGATTTTTCTCCTCTTATGTATTTACACTTTGAAACGATAAATTAGCAGTTGTATTTGTTTTGAATGTAATGAAATACATTTTGTTTCAATGTATTTGATATTAGCATGCTTTATTTTATAAAATATTTTTTTGTCAACTATAGAAAAGGCATTAAGGACATCAATAAAGAAAAATTTAATAGTATTAGTCACTATAACAATTGCCGCTAAAATAGTAACTCTTTCACATCAATTAATCGATTTTTAGCGGCAATAATAAATGCCACTAAATTTATGAACTAGCATATCTTTTAGGCAGGTTTAGTGACTATTGGAATTGCCGATAAATAATTGCCATTAAAAGTAATGACCTTTAGCGGCAATAATTGGTGTCTTTACCAACAATTGGTAGAATTGCCACTAAAAGCTTTAGCGACGCTGGATACAACGGCAAAACATCAATAGCCGGTAATGGTATTAGCGGCAATTATTATTGCCTCTAAAAGGAAAATAAATTGCCGCTAAAGATTATTTTTGTTGTAGTGACATTTTTTCAGAAGATTTGTAGAAGTTTTAGCCGTTTTTTATTTGTGAAAACAGAAAATAAAGCATCTACAATCTGAATACAAATAATCTACAATTTATCTACAATTTCTGCAATATGTCTTCTTCTTCTTCTTCGAGTTTCAATCTGAATTTCAGTCAAAACCAACTCTAATCTTCACCAAAATCCCTCAAAATTGAGATATAAACTCCAAACCATATTCCCAATTAATGATTTTTGAAAATCCAAATTTGAATTCAAAGCTTTCAAGTTTTTTAATGGCTATCAATGGTGGAAAATATCTGGAAGAATATTTACTTTCATAATTGTAACGCGCCTAAATAGGAATATCTGGAAGAATATGATTTGATCTGATTTACGCCAAATCTTTTTAGAATATTCTGTTCCTCAATTTTAGCTAGACAAATTAGGAAGATTCGGCTACTATTAATTAATATTTAATGATTGGTATAATAACTGTAGAAAAAATATGGACAGGGCGGGTAAATTAGAAACTATGCATATTTTTGGTAATAAGGTTTCATGTATGATATAGGAAAGAAAAAATCTCTTTATAATATACTGAGGTCTAACATAATATGTTGAAATGTTATAGTCCAACATATTATACTGGAACATTCCGTATTTCAGCTAAAATAATGATTATTTTTTACAACTGCTTACTATTTTCACGTGGCTTTACGATATAGGCCCAGTTTCCGGATAGGTCGAGTTTGTACGAGTGGGTCCTGGTGAGTCAACTCAGATTCCAAGTCATCTAATCGAGACACGTTTGGTTGTATAATTTTTTCTGTAATGCCCTCATGATTCTAATCAAGACAACTCTAATTTTAAATTAGGATTGAACATATGAATTACTCTAATTCTAGCTACAAATTCTAGCTTCTTCCAGAAAGCAGAAGTAGAAGCAGAAAGTTAATTTATTCAAAACAAAAATAACCTTAAAATAAATTTATATTTTTCAAATTATCCCTCATTAATTTAATTTTTCTTTTCCTTTTCCTTTTTTTTTCTGCTATACATTTATTCTCTTTTTATTTTAATCAAATTTTTATTCTATTTCTCCTATTCTTAAGAGTAGATTTTAAATTTATATTGAATGATGTATTTTGACATATTTAAATTATCATGTAAATAATAAATAATATCAAACACTTAATATTATTGCTTTGGAATAAATATATTTTATATTAATTAGAATTTTTAATTTATATTTTTACTTTACGTTTTATATTTTAATTGAATTCTTTTCTAATAAATGTTTAAATTTATTTTTCCTTTCTAAATAATACTAATCGCAAATTGAACCTTTACTGTTCTTTTTCGTAATTTGATACTTAGAAGTATTTTTTTAAAAGATTGGTCAAACACGATGAGCTTGCAAAAAGCACTATTCAACACAAATCGGTCAAACTGCAAAAGTATTTTTTCATAAAGCACTTTTGAATAAAAGTGCTTTTCAAAATAAGTAGTTTTTGGCAGTTTGGCCAAACAGACTCTTAAGTTGTCACTTAATTAAAACAAATAGTAATAAAAAACGAGAATACTTATCGAATTATCATTCTTTTTAGTTGTCAGCTTGAGTCGTCTCAAACATTGAAAACTGAGTTATTAATGATAGAGATAGTAACAAAAGGGCAAAAGTTACTAGAATATTTGTTAAGGTCTAATTTCTAGAAGTACTACAAATGTTTAACGAAGATTAATTAGCGACACCAAATCATAAAAATTAGGATAAGAAAAACTTTAGGCCATATATTGACCCATTTCCTTGTACGAAATTGAGTTTTTCTTATTCCATATTAATTATGTAAAAAAGGACAAAAGAAAATCAAGGGCTGAAATGGCAAGTAAGACTGGCCATATTGGTGTAACAAAAAAGAGTTGTGACCTTTGCATGGGTTAAAATGAGGTCTATTTTTTTTACGCTAATAATATTCTCTCTATACTACTACATGTTTCATTTTTTTTTTCTCTACAAATCATGAATGTTCTCTTATGAGACAACATTCATGATTTGCTCATCATCTTCCTCTTCTTTTTTCTGATTTCCCTATTTAATTAAGGAATCAGACATATACTCCATATCCAAAAATTCTGTCCAAATTTTCAGATTAGAAGAGGAATATAATTAAGTAACTAAATCAGGTTTTTTTGTTGCAGAATCTTGATTAATTTACATGGGATAATGACTTTGATCTCCATCTAATTCAAGGGGGCTGAATCAATTGAAGCAGATTATTTAGAGATGGGTGCATGTTGTACCTGTCAAAGGGGCCAAAATTTTGAAGGCAAACATCATAATCATAATCATAATCATCATAATTATTATGAGGAGAATAATGGGGAGCAAAAAGAGGTTGAAGATGATTATCAAAGCATAGTAGGAAGAGGAGATTTGGGTGCTAATGTCAGGTTATGTGGATTTTCTAAATTTGTATCAATGTATAGTCAACAAGGTAAAAAAGGGATTAATCAAGATGCCATGACTGTTTGGGAGGTATTCTTCTTTTTCAATTTCTTTTGGATTATTAGGGTGCCCTCTTTCTTTATCATCCTATATTCCATTCAAAAATGACCCTAAAAGATAGAAATTTTCTCCTCTAATTTTTCCATTTTTCTCCTTCTAAATCATTTTATCAAAAACAACCTCTCTACCTTCATAAGGTTTGTTTATACGCTACGCTCTTTAGACCCCTATTTTGTGGAATTACACTGGGATTGTTGTTGTTGTAAATCATTTGAACAATAGAAGTTAGATATTTCACAATTCAAAGGCAGGGTACTATGTATATTGTCATTGATAATCTCTAAATTCATCCAAATAATTCATTTTAATTCATACTAATGTTTCCTAGCTATATTGGCCCAAGGGTGGTCAATTGAATCCCGTTATCAAAAAATTCTGTTGAGGCTTAGGTCATCAACTTTTTTATGCATATTGATAGTTGAATCCTATTAATACAATGAAAACTTCTTTTATTGTGGTCAGGGGGTTTAAAATATATCTCAATTATTAAAGTAAAACCTAGTAACTTAAAAAGACTAGAATCTTGAACGGATAAGCTTCAAATTATAATTCCGGACTCTGCTAGCCGTGATATTTTGAAATTCTGAATCCCTTTTGTCACCAGTCCAGTCTGCTCCTCTGCTGACATTCAACTTCCATAGGGATAGTAGTTTTATTTTTAATTATGACTTATTATCTGAAAATGGAGGCAGAGGATTGAAACTATTATTACGTACTATTGTACAGAACTTTGGTGGACAGAAAGGTATGTTCTTCTGTGGTGTGTTTGATGGACATGGACCTTCTGGCCACAAGGTGGCGCGCTATGTTAGAGATTTCTTACCTTCCAAAATTTCATCATATAATAATGAGATCAAAGCCAACAGTATTAGATGGGACGTCGAAAAGGATGATGATGAAGCTGACAACCCATACTTTACTGCATGGAAAGATAAATTTCTTAAGTCTTTTAAAGAAATGGATGAAGAACTTGAAGGTGATGGTTCTATTGAAAGCTATTGCAGTGGTACAACTGCAGTGACTTTAGTTAAACAGGTAAAAAAAACATACTTGAAAGAACCTAAATTTCTTGAGATGATCGGTTTTTTGACTATTTTGAGGTGGCTCTAATTGTTGAATTTTGTAGGGAGAACATTTGATAGTTGGAAATTTAGGAGATTCTCGCGCTATTATTTGCACCAGAGACGACAAAAATGAGCTTGTTTCTGAACAACTCACAGTGGACTTGAAGCCTAACCTCCCAGGTAGGTTTTTTTTTTTTTGACGCTATCAGTGTATTATAATCAGTTATAACAGTTTATTCACTGAATTTTAAGGTTACAAGATTATAGTTACTATAGATAGTTACCTGTTGTTACATGTCATCTTAATCTGATGGTGTTAACAATCTTTACTCTGTCACTGCTTGGGAAAGTGTTTACATAAGTTAGTTTAATCGGATCGACTTCACTTTGTTAATGTATTGTGCTGTCAATTTCAACAGCTGAATATGAGAGAATAAGAAGTTGTGAAGGAAGAGTAATGGCGATGGAGGAAGAACCGAGTGTATATAGGGTGTGGATGCCTGATCAAGATTGCCCTGGCCTAGCCATGGCTAGAGCTTTCGGAGATTTTTGCTTGAAAGATTTCGGCCTTATATCTGTCCCTGAAGTTTATTATAGAAAGCTTACAGAGAAAGATGAATTCATCGTCTTGGCTTCAGATGGGGTAAGCTACATCAGAATTCAAACTATTACTACATTGTTGCCCATAGTGGTGGAGCTAGGATTCTGATTAAGAGGTGTTAAAATATATAAAAGTAAACATATGGAGAAAATTAAGGGAAGTCAACATATCGTATAAATGCATACAAGTTTTTTTTTTCACTTACCTACACTTGTATTTTTTCCGCGACTGGTTGCGTAGTATGCCAAACATGGAGTTAGACTTCAACATCAATGAAAAGCTCCCCGTAGCACATTTTGGCCAACACTATAGGGCTAGAGACGGATATCATCGTTGTCTAATATATATGTGTATGCATACAGTGTCAGAGCCAGAGTCAGGAACTTCACTAAGAGAAGTCAAAATATAAAAAAAGTGAGCATATGAAGAAGCTAAGGGGACTCAATATATAGTATAGACACATACAATGAAAAAAAATTGACCTATTAGTTTTCTGGCAAAGGGATGTCAGTTGAGTTTCCTCGGCAAATGGTGACTCTGGCACTACATGCACATATACAATCATATATATAGTCCAAGTCGAAAGCAAGGGGTAGTCACTATATATGTAGGATATTAAGGACTCAGGGACTTAATAAGGCAGCTAATGCACATATTTTTTTATGTGTATAGTTGTGGGATGTTTTAAGCAACGATGAAGTGATACGGATAGTAGCAACAGCAAGGAAGCGGTCTATTGCAGCAAGATTGGTTGTGCATCATGCAGTTCGAGCCTGGAAATACAAGTACCCGTGTGCCAAGGTCGATGATTGTGCTGTCGTTTGCTTGTTCTTGAAACGCCAAAGGCCTCTGCTAACGAAATCATTGTCAGAAGTGACTGAACTGAGCTTAAATTACACAGAGTTAGCAAGCAGTCAAAACTATACCCCCAACTCCAAGATAGATGATGGTCTTGATACACTGCTAAATTATCAACTCAAGGAAGAAAAAGATCCAAATGTTGTTGCAACTGGACTTAATGATGGATCAGTTAATGATCATAACAAGAGTTCGTCAAGGCACGCTCGTTACCTTAGCAGAAGAAAATCTGCAATGAATTTTTGAGTCCATTGATCAGCTGTATATGTTAAACTAAAAAATGTATACTACAAATTTAAATGAAATACTTGTATGTATTTTGATTTGTATAGTAGTCATGGGATAAAAGTTTTTAAGGCAAAAGAATTTGGTGGGTAAAATATCGTAAAATCAAGTCTGACACTTTTATTGAGACTGTTAGCAGTATTTTGAGGCTAGTTAGATAACCTAAAAATTGCGCAGTCACTCTGCTCAGAGGCGGAGCTAGCATGCTGGTTACTAGTTCGGTCGAACTTAGTAACTTTCATTTAAACCATGTATTCGTTCAAATTCATTAAATGTGTACAAATTATTAATTTAGAACCTATTAATTTAATAAAAAGACTAAAATTCCGAACATCATTAGTTTCAAATCTTGTCTCCGCTTCTGACTCTACACTCCAACTAATCTTATTCATGTGCTAAAATAGGATTTTCCATGACTTTGCTGTGGAATTGAAGAGTTGAAAGGACCTCTAAATCTATCTTTACCGAAGGCAAAACTGTATTGGTCAAAATCTGACCACCCCGGCCAGGTTGACCACGACCCCATTTTTGCAACCGGGTAGTAGAAGTCAATAGAGTCAACTGCATTTCTCCTCTAAGATATCCGACACATTGAAGAGAGCAACGCCTAGCCACGACC
>MU736871.1:62929-74558 GCA_026770625.1 Nicotiana glauca | reverse complement strand
ATGGATATCATATTGAGACAATAGATGAGAATAATCTTGAATATCTCATCATTACCAAGAATGTCTCTGTCCAAAAGAGGGTTATTGAGAAGTTCCCATCTTTATCTTGTGGCATGTATTGGAAAAGAATTAGTGCAATTGAGGCACATTCTACAGTAAACCAAAAGGTTACTGATTCCAATACTTTTGTACTTTGGCATGATCGATTGGGACACCCTGGATCAATTATAATGAGACGAATTATAAAAAACTCAAATGGACATTCATTAAAAAATTTAAAGATTCTTTCAAATAATTAATTTTCTTGCACTTCATGTTATCAAGGCAAGTTAATTATTAGACCATCACCAACAAAGGTTGGAATTGAGTCTCCTGCATTTTTGAAACGTATACAAGGGGACATTTGTGGACCTATTCACCCACCTAGAGGGTCGTTTAGGTATTTTATGGTCTTAATAGACGCATCTTCTAGATGGTCTCATGTGTGCCTATTGTCATCTCGCAACCTCGCGTTTGCAAAGTTAATGGCACAAATAATTTGATTACGGGCTCAATTTCCCGATAATCCAATTAAGTCTATTAGACTTGATAATATTGCTGAGTTTTCATCCCAAGCATTTAATGAATATTGCTTATCAATTGAGATAAAAGTGGAACATCCTATAGCTCATGTTCACACTCAAAATGGTCTTGTAGAGTCTTTAATTAAACGTCTGCAATTGATAACAGGACCATTACTCATGAAAATAAGGCTGCCCACTTCTGTTTGGGATCACGCCATTTTGCATGCATCATTGCTAGTTCGTCTCAGACCGACAAATCATCATAAATATTCCTTGTTGCAATTATTTTTGGGTCATGAACCTAATATATCCTATTTAAGAATTTTTGGATGCGCAGTATACGTGCCTGTAGCACATCCATATCGCACCAAAATGGGCCCGCAAAGAAGGTTAGGAATATATGTTGGGTTTTGAATCGCCCTCTATTATTCGCTACCTCGAAACATTGATGGGGGATTTGTCTACTGCACGATTTACAGACTGTCGATTTCATGAGACACTTTTTCCAAAATTAGGGGGAGAAGTTGGGGTGAAACCAAACGGAAAATTTTGTGAAAAAATCCATTATTATCTCATCTTGATCCACATACCTCTATTTGTGAAAATGAGGTACAAAGATATAAGGCATGCCTTGTTGCACAAGCATTTTCACAAAATTCTAATGTCGATTATGAAGAGACATATTCACCCGTTATGGATGCTATAACATTCCGTTATCTCATTAATTTTCATATCCATGAAAAGCTTGACATGCATTTAATGGATGTGGTTACCGCACCTTTATGGCTCACTTGATAATGAAATATACATGAAAATTCCTGAGGGATTTAAAATGCCTAACGCACATAATTCAAAGTCCCGGGAAATATTTTTAATCAAATTACAAAGATTTTTGTACGGTCTAAAGCAATCAGGACGAATGTGGTATAATCGTCTTAGTGAGTATTTATTAAAGAAAGACTATATAAATGATGCCATTTGCCCATGTATTTTTATAAAGAAAACAACATCGAAATTTGTGTACATGTCGTATATGTTGATGACATAAACCTTATTGGAACTCCTATAGAACTCCAAAAGGCAATTGATTATTTAAGGAAGTAATTCGATATGAAATATCTCGGAAAGATAAAATTATGTCTTGGTTTGCAAATTGAACATTTGGCAAACGGAACTTTTGTTCATCAATCTACCTATATAGAAAAGGCATTGAAACAGTTTCACATGGATGAAACACATCCATTAAGTATTCTGATGGTTGTTCGATCACTTGATGTGAATACGGATCTATTCCGACCTCAAGAAAAGAATGAAGAACTACTTGGTCCTGAAGTACCATATCTTAGTGCAATTGGTGCAAGTGATAATATGACTGATTTGTTCACAAAATCTCTACCGACGTCAACCTTCAAGAAGCTAGTACATGAGATAGGGATGCGAAGGCTCAAGGATGTGAATTAATACTCTCATCAGGGGGAGTTAATGCGCGTTGCACTCTTTTTCCCTTACAAGGTTTTGTCCCACTGGGTTTTCCTTGTAAGGTTTTTAACGAGGCAACCAAAAGGCGTATTTCTAAACATGTGTACTCTTTTTCCTTCACTAGGATTTTTTTCCCATTGGGTTTTATTTTAGTAAGTTTTTAACGAGGCACATTATCTATAGACATCCAAGGGGGAGTGTTGTGATAAATATCACATTATGGTGGATGTCTACTCTTCTTCCACGATCTTAATCTCAAATGCCTAATAACATATTCAATGACATATTTTGTATGTTCAATGACATATTCCATGACATATTTTCTTCACTTTGTATGCCTATATAAAGGCCTTGTAATAGATAGGAAAATACACACAATTGAAGAAGAAAATCTCTTCCTTCTCTCTATCTCCATTTCTTGTTCATGTTTTACTAAATTGCTTTTATTTCCTTGTTCCATATTATTACTTTGAGTTATATTTCATAACAGTTATTATCTTATAAGGGACTTGATTATGCAATAATTTATTTTTTATTGTGTTATTACATAAAACTTTAAAGGATCGAATCTGAATGCAGGATTTGTAAAAGCACAAAGTCCCCTGTAAACTTGGTTTCCAGGTTGCCACGTTCTCTTTGCATCACAACTACTTCCTCCCTGCCATATGCATGATATGAAACATAACTCCAAATGCGTAACATAAAACAATCATTTACTATGACATTTCCATAAGCTTAATTAATGCACCTAAACACATGTCATTAGAATTGTATGCAATAAAAAACAACAACAACAAGTGCAGTAGTTTCTCATAACCGGGGTTTGGGGAGGGTGAGATGTACGCAGCCTTATCCGTACCCTAAAAGGACAGACATGTTGTTTTCAATCGACCCTCGATTGGAGAATGGATGAATTGTATGCAATAAAAAAGAGAAAGCAAAAACACTAGAACATTCAGCACATTAAAAATTGGTAGGTCTCTCAGCCAAAACCTTAAAAATAATTAAGAACCTTAAACACTTGCATACATCAAATGAGAGGCTGGTGAATGCAATAAATTGCTTTAGTTTGTCTGATAAAAAGCTGGATCATAATGATTTTTTACCCGTACCGATCTAAATACTTTTTCAAGAACCATTTTTTTCAAAACCTCATTAATGGAGACAGTTGAGTGTTGCTGTATAGCCAAGCTTCATAAATTCTTCTACCACCATGTTCACTGCTTTTTATTCACATTCAAGATTGAACTCAAAACCAACCACTTGCTTTACTACTTAAGTCTCTTTCTCTTCCCTCATTCTCAGTAACTTAAAAAAATCATGGATTGGTCCCAAAAGCTTTATTTTACAGCTTTTCTAATTGTTGTAGCAGCAGCAGCATTCATTCGTGGAATTCATGGTTATGCAATGGTCTCTGGCACTGTCTTCTGTGACCAATGCAAAGATGGCCAAGTCTCTCTCTTTGATTATCCTCTAAACGGTAACTAAACCTATATTGTAGTAATTCTTTTAATTTCTTTTTGAGTTCGCATATGACATTAATTAGAATCAACTTAGTTTTTTGGTATTTTCGCATTTCATCTTCTTGTGCCGAGTATCTATTCGGATACACCTTTGTACCCCCAAGTTAGGGATAAGGTCTGCGTACACACTACCATCTCCAGACCCCACTCGTGAGATTATACTGGGTTGTTGTTGCTGTTGTTAGTTTTAGTATTTCTCGTCCAAATTCCACTGTTTGTCCTGCTTCTTGATATCCTTGAATTTTGATTATAAGGGCAGTACGAGTCCTGGAAAGGGTCGGGCCACATCAAGTCTATTATATGTAGCTTTATCTTATATTTATGAAAAATGCTGTTTTCACTACATGAATCTGTGGCCTCTTGGTTATACGGTGACAAATATTTCCGTTGTGTCAAAGCTCCCTTTTAGTCTTGAATCTTGATTTTACTCGAAAAGAGATTCTTTGATCTTAATGCTTCTTATTACCATTGTTAGTTAAGGTTTTGAGTGCCAAATTCTGTGCAGGAATAAATGTAGCAATGGCATGCCCAGATAACAATGGGCAAATGACAACAGGGAGAGAAGAAACAACGAATTGGCTAGGAAACTTTGCCATGAGATTCGATGGCACTCCAGATTTGAGTGGTTGTGTTGCACAGGTTAACATATATAGACAACTTTTTTCGTTTTTCATAATCTTGAAATGAGATGAGCATAAATGAAGCGACATAATCAGTGAAGATTCACATGATCGACATTGTTGTTGCACAGGTTACAGGTAGTAGTGAGCAAGGGACAAGAGGATGTGGGACAGGAGGAGGTCAAGGGAAATCACCAAGATTAATGTTTAGGATGTTTGATATGGAAATGTACATAGTTGATCCTTTGATTTCTCAGCCAGCAGATCCTATGTCTTTCTGTCCAAAATCTTCTTCATATCCACAACCACAACCACAACCACAACCACAACCACATCCCAACCCTGTTGCCCCATTCATACCACCATTGCCACCACTACCACCTACTCCTCCAATGCCTCACTTACCCCCAATGCCTCCTTTCCCTTATTTGGAAGCCTCAGCTTGCCCACACCAGTAAGTCTCTATAGATACATTCATGGTATTAAATTTCTATATACGGTTAAACTTTTCTATAACAGCCTCCGAATTTTTTTTGGCTGTTATAACAAAGTGTTGTTAGAACATATATTATAACATAACATAAAAATTGGTTCCATAAATAGCTGGCTTTTATAATGAATTATTACTATATAACGATGCTGTTATAGAGAGGTATGTGTATATGTCAATCTCCTATTGAGGTCATGTTCGGTTTGGCGATTTTTTTTTTTGAGTATTTTTTTTTTCATGAAAACAAGTCATTTATTCCCTGTGGTGTTTGGTTGCCAGAATTTTTTGAAAAAGGTTCCGCGAAAAGGGAAAAATTAGATGTGAGTCATTTTCATTTACAATTTTTTTGATCTTTAATTGCCGGACACTATTGTTATTAATATTTAGTACTAATAAATTCCACAGACGTACCATCTATATGACTAATATTATTATCAATGTTTAGCCTCCAATCGATCACCAGATTTTTTTTTCCAGAAAATAAGTCATTTCCAATTTTTCAGAAAATAATTTCCTTTCATACTGAACGTAACCTCACACCCTAAATTAGTACTGCAGTAATAAGTGTATAACTAATGTACTTATACTGTGTGCTTTCTTTAAAGGCTGTTCCTTTCGGCTCAACTTATAGCTTGTTGGGTCAAAGTTTCTTCAAATTCAAAAGTATTTTTTTTCACTTTTTTTTTTAAAGTTGAAATGCTTGGCCAAGTTTTTAGAAGAAAAAAAATGTTTTTAAGCATAAGCAGAAAAAAATAATTGCTCTCCAAAAATACTTTTCTGGAAATTATTTTTGAGAAAAATACAATTAAAAGCAGTTTTTAAAAGTTTGGTCAAACACTAATTATTGATCAGAAGTACTTGTCAATTAATTAGTCAAATACCAAAGTACTTGTCAAAATAAACTGAGAGCTTGGCCAAACGGACTATAATAGGTTAAAGAGGAATTGTTTTTATTGGTTTGGACATATATATAGACCCTTATTTTGTACACATCTTTAACTAGTGCTTACTCTGTTACTATCGAATGTCGGTGGATCCTAGTCAAACATGGGTAGGAACATTGTTTACGTGTTGAGATGAGAGAAGAAAGTTTATACGTATAACAAAATGACAACATTTTGTACTGCAGGAACTGGATGATGGCAGAATACAGATGCTATTGGAAAGTAGTAACCCCAGATTCAAAAGTAGGAGTTGTATTTGGTGTAATTGCTGCTAGAAAATATGGGACTGATATAACATTATGGGAAGGAATGAAAGGCAGAGGAGAACCTTATAAGACTTTGCTAAGAGAAGGAACAACTGCACTTTTGAATTCTTATAACAGTGTGCAGTTTCCTTATCATCCATTGGGTGTAATTCAGCATATGAATTGGGCATTAATGGGATCTACTCAGCATGTTCTGCACACAGCATTGAGTTTTATGAGGGCTAATTCTGGCAATTGGAATGCCACGTGCAAGTTCAATCCTTGCAAGTGATTAGTTTGGTTTAATTAATTTGTCTTCATTGTATACTTTTCTTAATATATAGTTGAGTTAATCACGTTATACGTACTATGTTTAGCAATACTGCACGTTACGTTATTGCTCCATTACATGGATAAGAGTACGCGCGACGTTTGGTGTATACCGTTCCTGCATTTGCTCTGCACTTCTTTGTATTTTGGAGTATATCATATTCCAATTTATTGATGTTACTGATTTTATTCTTTTGGATGTGCTCTGCAGTCTACATTTATCAACCTTGTAAACTCCTAGTGTTAAATGTGCGGGTTGAGCTGATTTTGGACGGGTCAAAATTGATTGATTCAATATTTAGGCGTGTTATTTAAACCGTTCAAAAGTTACTTGGACTAAGATGGGCTGAGTCAAGATGAGCTAAAATTTGGGTGATAACCCAAACCCGCCAACTTTCCTTATGAATTGTATAGTTACTAAATAAGACTTTTTTTTCCTTTTGATATGATCATATATAACAAATCAAACAAAAAAAATTATTTCTAAGATATTGTGGCAAAGCTGAATATGAGTCAATTTGGGCTAAAAATCAGCTAAACTTTAAATGAGTTGAGATGAATTGGATCAAAATGGGTTAAGTTCAATAAATAGGCGAGTCAATAACCAATCTAATCCCAACCTTAGGCGAGTTGGACGAGTTATTTGGGCTTAGGCCAAATTTAACAGCTCTATTGTAAACTCATATATTTGACTCTGGAATGACAGTTGATTGCTTCAATGAAAATAAAGAAACCCTTAAAATTATTTTTCATGCCTAAACTTATGGTGGAACTTCGTTTCATCCAAATTTTGAGAATGGTTGTTTCAAAACCGTCATGGTATGATTTTATTTTCTTTCTTGTTAGCGGGTATTTAACAAACAGAATGAAAACTCGTTGTGAGATGATCGTCCTAACCAATTTTACATTTTTGCAAAACCTGTAAAGAGACTACATTTTTAGAGGCAAAATAAATGTAAAAATTGCACGAGCAGGGGCGGATTTAGGGGCGCAAGAGTGTTCACCCGAACATCCTTCGTCGAAAAATTACACTGTATATATAAGGCAAAATCTGTTTTTTATCTCTATATATTAAGTTTTGAACACCCTTAACACAATCTAAAAGTGTAATTTAGTGGTCAAGGGGGTTCAAAATCAACATAAGGTCATGGGTTCAGTTCCTACTAGCTACAATTTTTTTTTTGAACCCCCTTCATAGAGATCCTGCCTCCGCCACTGCGCACGAGTCGCCTTTTTTGGTGGCCCTATTTAATTTATATCTATTTTTAAAAAAAATTTAATTTGTACTCACTTTTTAAATAACTCCAGCCTCATTTCTCCTCCTTCTTCTTCTTTCTTCTGTTGATACTGCTATAAAACTTCAGTTCATGAGATGATTGCCATAAGTATGTTTATCAGATTATTTAAAAATAAATTATAAATAATTACGTAAGTTAGTAGACAATAATTTGTGAATATTTCCACGTACAGGAAGTTTAAGGTCACACTTAGTGATTCTTTTCATGATAGATCTGTTCTTTTCACGTTTATTGTTTCCAAAATTTATGATTTAGATACTGTTGACAATCTGATTATTTATCAATTATGTTAGAAAGCTTTTTCAGAAACTTCAGCTTATATGGTGCTGAAGTTTTTACAAATGAACTAAATAACTTCAGCATTTTCAGCTGAAATTTTTGAAAAAGCTTTATGACAAAACTAATGAATCCAGGACAAAAAAACTTCAGCTTATTTGGTGCTGAAGTTTTTACAAATGAACTAAATAACTTCAGCATCTTCTGCTGAAGTTTTTGAAAAAGCTTATCCAGGACAAAAAAACTCCAGCTTATTTAGTGATGAAGTTTTTATAAATGAACTAAATAACTTCAGCATCTTCTGCTGAAGTTTTTGAAAAAGCTTGATGACAAAACCAATGAATCCAGGACAAAAAAAATTCAACTTATTTAGTGCAATTACAAATAAATACTTCAGCAAATTGAGAATAAAACTTCAGCTACTATGCTTAAGTTCAGCAATTACAAACAAAAACTTCAGCAATTAGAGAATAAAACTTACAGCTACTATGCTTTAGTTCAACAATTACAAATGGTTCAGCAATTTTTGCTACTTCAGGCCCGTCTACTAGAATGCTGAAATTTTGCGTGATTGCCTTTGCTACTTCAGCCCCGTATGGTGACGTTACGCAAAAAAGTGGGTACGCTTGTAATTTTTTTTGTTGCAAAACGGACACAAATTAAAACGTGACCCAAAAAGCCAGTACAGATGCAAATGCCCCAAAATAAACTCTATTTTGGGAAACCAAATCAGAAAATTGAAGAAGTCCGGCACTGGTAGAGAAAGGGAAAAGTGGGTTTATAAACCATTTTGTTATATTTATTTCTTCATTTTAATACATTAATTTTTATCCATGTATCATATAAATAGTAAACATGAAGATGGATGCATGATTCTACTGTATATATGTTTTGATTGTCTCTTAACTAATTGAAATGAAGATGAAAAAACTGATTAATTAGTATTATTATTTTTGGATATTTTTAATTAATATTAAAAGGTGAATTCAACAATTAAAAAAGTTAATTAAAGTGGATGGGAGGGAATATTTTTTTTTAAGGGGCAAACACTGACAAATAATTTGAGGTAGAGGGAGGAGTATAGGATAATCATCCCCCAAGTCAATCGGCTCTATGCAGTAGCTTCGAAGTTATGCTGCACATGGCAACTTTTGCCCTGAAGAAACGAAAAAATAAAAGAAATAGAGCTCATATATATCAAAGGACTCGTAATATTAATACTCATATGCTCATAGTTCCACTAACTATCTTTGAATCACATTCAGAAAAAGTATGGAAGACGAATTGGCTTTGAAGATTGAAGAAATCACCATTAAAGAAATCCACCAAGCATTTGTACAAAACAAACTTACAGCAAGAAAGCTAGTTGACTTTTACCTTCACCAAATTGAAACCCTAAATCCGCTGCTTCGCGGCATTATCGAGGTTAACCCGGATGCTCAGAATTTAGCTGATGAGGCTGATAAAAAGAGAAGTAGCAGTAGCACTGATCAAGGGGGATTTTTAGGGGATTTACATGGAATTCCTGTACTTGTTAAGGACACATTTGGGACAAAAGATAAGTTGAATACTACTGCTGGATCTTATGCTCTGTTAGGATCTGAGGTGCCCCGAGATGCTGGAGTAGTGGAGAAGTTGAGAAAAGCAGGTGCTATTATTTTGGGGAAGGCGAGTCTCAGTGAATGGTATAAGTTTCGTTCTCTTGGTGGAGTTCCTAATGGCTGGTGTGCTCGATCTGGACAAGGAGTGGTTCGTTACTCTTTCCTCTTCTCTATATATGGATTTAAGTTACACAACATTGTTTGACTTATTGTAACTGTTAGTTATCATTTTTAGTCATATTACTGATTGATGTTTACTATAGACGCTTACAAGTAATTACTTATAATAAGTGATCCAATTGTAAAGATATTTTTGATAACGTTAGTGCATACATAGAGATTTTAGTTAGGAGAACTATTTTTACCAGGTTATGTATTAATGGTTATCATAGAGATTTTCTTGTGAATTACTTTTTAAGCAACCTGATTGTCTAAATATTTATGCATAGCACATAGAACTTAAACCCTTTGTCATTTGTGCTGCATAGTCCTTGCAATTAAACCGACAAAGAAAGCAAAACAGATGAGCATAATTTGATGGGATAAATTATGCAGCTTACCAGCATGTGGTGTGGCATATGGATGATGGGATAGAGCTCCTTGTTTGGATAATCTTTCATGTTTCAAAATTTCTTATCTTGTATAGAATTGAATAGATCTTCTTATTTGTAGAGCTAGGAAGAGTATTTTAATTTATACATCATCTACGAACTTACTAAGACTAACTATCCAATTTTTAGCATGACAAACATTAAAAAGTTCCTCCAAAGAATGTACTGTTACATATACCTTTTCAAAATGTGTAGAATCCTTATTGCCCGTCTGCATCCCCATGTGGGTCGAGCAGTGGATGTGCAATATCTGTTGCTGCAAATATGGCGGCAGTCTCTCTAGGGACTGAGACTCACTGCTCCATCATCTGTCCAGCAGATCATAATTCAGTTGTAGGGCTGAAACCTACTGTTGGGCTCACAAGCCGCGCTGGGATCATACCGATGACGCCTCTTTGGGACACTGTTGGGTGAGTGTATTTGTGTTGCATGTTTATGAATTAACCTATTTATTATGGAACACAAGAAGAATAAGAATAACTATCCAAAACCTGACAAGTGCCCTCTTACAATCTCATTGCACAAGTTTAGGTGTGTCTAGAAGAGTTATATTGTTAAAGAAGCTGTCTTAAACAGAAGTTCTTTCAAGTGTCTGGTGAGCTAACAGAACTACTTTTGCAGCAGGCTATAAAGGAAAAGTATTTTATTTAAAGCTAGGGTCTTGTTTGAAATTTGGAAATGAAGATTAGTTCTAATTTGATCCTACTTCTAATCTACTTTGAAGTTGATGTAGATTAGTTCAACCTAATTATTCTGTTGTATTTGTTCTCCAAAAATTGGGTGTTACTAATAATAAAGAAAAAATAAAAATAAAAATAATATATATGTGTGTGTGTGTATATGTGTGTATATATATATGTGTGTGTGTGTGTATATGTGTGTGTATATATATGTGTGTGTGTGTGTATATATATGTGTATGTATAATATATATGTGTGTGTGTGTGTGTGTGTATATATATACATACACACACACACACATATATTATACATATATATATGCATATATGTATCAGGCATGTATGAAGGACCAGGGTCCTCCTGTTCATGAGCAAACTTGGAGCAGGACTGCTTTTTTCTTTTTTCAAAGTTGAATATGACAAAGTATCTCAACTTTTGCCAAAGTAGGATTACAAGCACTAAAGCTGGACCTGAGATTTGCCACCAGGCACTACCAATTCTCTAGTATGCTCCACACTTCCAAACAAAACCCCTCCTGCATGACAATTTTTGGCAATGTGAATAACACCTTCATAAATATGAATATTTCCTTGCTATTCAGGCCTATATGCAGGAATGTCACCGATGCAGTTTACATGCTTGATGTAATTGTTGGAGTGGATCCAAGAGACGAAGTCACCATGGAAGCCGCTAAATATATTCCTGAGGGTGGCTATAAGCAGTTTCTCAGGGAAGATGGTCTGAAAGGGAAGCGAATAGGCATTGTCAGACATCCATTTGTGGAAATGATACATGCAACAACAACAACAACAACCCAGTATAATCCCACAAGTGGGGTCTGGGGAGGGTAATATGTACGCAGACCTTACCCCTACCCCGGAGGGCAGAGAGGCTGTTTCCAGGAGACCCTCAGCTCAAGACATCAACAAGAGAAGATAAGTTAGTACTATTAATGGAGTCATACTAAGA
>MU736871.1:12010-47227 GCA_026770625.1 Nicotiana glauca | reverse complement strand
AGAGACGAACAAACGAACTTTAGCAAAGTACGACAAGGATACTAGCTTGATAGCCTAGAGTAAATCACACACAGGATGCTAGCTAGAATACGAGAAAGGATGTACAGAGTAGACAAGAGAGCGGGAGGTACCAACTTCCGATGGAAAAACCTAAAGGTGCTGCTAACTAAATAACCTCAAATTAACTAACAAAGAGAAAGAGACAAGAAAACGGGAGGTACCAACTCCCGATGGAAAGAACCTGGAAATATGACTTGATGCGACCAGTGATGCTCCGTCCTACTCGTACGTATGCCTCGTGCTAACCTGGGCAGCCACAACAATTCCCGCGAATGCAAACCTGCTGCTTTGGAACACCTGTATTGATTTGCAGTATTCGATGTAGTAGTACGCTCACGCACCGCTTCCCACCGTCCTTTGCTGATGCTCGTCCAGGTTGCTCTCCTTTGCTAGTGCTCGTGCGCCCAACTTGTCTCCAACAACTTCAAAAATTTCCCTGAAAATACAGAAAACACCACGACCCAAAAATCCACAAAGAGGATCCAAAAAAAATCCCAAACTTACGGGAAAATTTAAGAATTCAAATCGAATAACCTATTCATTTTTTTCTTTTGGAGTATAACGCAAAATCAATCAAATCCCACTAAAAGTATCCCAAAGCTCACCCAAAACACATAAATTCAAGGAATAAAAATAAATTAGACAATCGATTTTCTTTTTAGAAAGATAACAAATTAAAATAAAAAGTAAAAAAGAATGTTTGGTAGCTCAAATGTGAACGGTTGGACGATGAAACGAGGAAAACCCAGAAAAAGAGAAATATTTATTTAATTAAGAATTTGGCATATCTTCTAAGACTTTATCTTTTGGTTAGATATAAGGATATATATATGGGGTAGTATATGATTTAATTGTTTTATTGGGAAGAAATAGAAAGGTGATGAAGAGAGGAGGAGACGGCGGCACCGGAAAGGAAGAAGAAAGGTGAGTGGTTGTTGATTGATTCCAGCATAATATATTGGAATTTACCTGTGAAGAGTCTTTTGAACTCCAGCACAACGTGTATGTAGGAGTTCTAAAATCCAGCATATTATGTTTAATTTTTATTATATCTTAGATAAAATTATTTTTGTTCAGATTCTATTTGCGCATTAAAAAGTGTAACTATTATTTAATTACTTACAAACACTGCTTATTTTTTAATTATCAATCCGAAATTAGCTAATTAGCGCTACTTTTACCACCAGAACCCTTGGTGGTTATCTAAGAACTCTAATTAGCAAAAAAAATAATTTTCTTCACAGCTTTGACGAAAAAACAATTAACTTCAATTCAAAGTTCAGAATTTCATAGAATTGTTTTGTAAAGAACACAATTTATACTTGGTTACAGATTCATTGGGTATGAAGAAAATTGGATAAGTCGATCAAGCAAAGAAAAGAAAGGGACGAAATCAAACGAAATGCAAGAATTCACAACGATTTACCGAAAAGATAAATTTATATAGCATGTAAAGTTCTTAGTTATTTTTTAGATCCAGACAAATCTTTTTTTATTTATTTATGAAGTGGAAGATTTTATCATTACTAGGCAGGATTAATACACAGTAGGTACAACATGACTATCTAAAACACTATAAGGTTCCCAAAATCCCAAGGATGACCAAATTATTGAAGTAGTAATAAACTTAGTAATAGTAACTCCATTCTTGTCTAAGTGCCAAGTCATTCATATATAAGTGCAAGAAAAGAATTTGTCCATAATTGGAACTAAGAAGATTAATCACTTTTTAATTTTGTTCTTCATTTCATTCCAGAGGCGGTCAGAGGGTGAAGCCGCTAAAACTTCCACTTTAGGCTCCAAAATTTTGGGTGCCCCAAACCCAATTTTTTTTGTCAATTCCGACTTGATGTGACCTTTCATTGATCACGCCCAACTATCCCTTATAAAAAGGACTAAATGGTCGTTGCAAATAAATTTTGATTAATAAGTTCGGAGTCGAATCCCACAGAGAATTAACCTATTAAGCACAACTACTAGACCCGCACAAATTTACGGAATCAATCTTCAGAAATATTTGAATAACAAATTAGACGTTTACTACTAAGGATCTAGTTATGAAAATGCAATAACTAGTAACTAACTACGAACAGGTTGTAGACAAGATTTGGAATGGTCTAAGGTTCTGATTTCCCCTATTGTCGAAATCCTTTCCACTATGTGTTCTATAAATTTGCGTACATTTTCTCTACCGATCATGAGCTCTCTGAGTGTCGTAATTCTCTCCCGAGTAACTACCATAATTTACTAGACATATTCTTCTGAACTACGCTAGTTGGCACTAAGTTACGGCTCACTCGGATCACACCAAGGTTTCGTTATTCCTAATACTACCTTTAAACCCTCCGTATTGATACCTCATATATGTTTGGAGTGATGTTGTTCAACAACTACCTAAATATGCACTCTCTTCCGAGTAATACATACTAAATAGGCATAGTCGATTGAGAGCTCCTCAACCAAATCACCATATAAACGTAGTTGAACAAATAGAGAAAAAGCTACGTAAATCTATATTAACGTAACAGGAAAATTATCCTCCAATAGTTCCATCAAAACCCTATATTAGAAGTTTAGCTACTTTAAATAGTAACAATATCTCAAGTATTTTGCATAAATAAATTATAAAGTAAAGATGAAGGGATGTAGAAATCGATGATTCTATCTCCCAACGGGTGTTGCACGAGCTATTCTTGCCTCCGGTCGCAAAACTCCTTCAAAAATGGTGTTTAATGTCTATTTATATGTGTAGGAAAAAACCTAAACGACATTGCCCAAGTCCTAGTCAGACAAGGAGACGAAACAAGCCTTCAAAATCCGGATCAGGCTCGCCTCAACCGTGCCTCGCGAGGTAAAACCCGAGATGAACCTCGCCCCAGACCATGCGATGCCTCCCTCCACGCTAGCTCAACCTCGCCTTATCCCTCGCGTCGCCTGCTCCCACGCGAGCTCAAAGGCTCGCCTCGCCAGCTCTAATACGAGCTCAGTAGCTCGCTTCGCCAGCTTCCTCATTTTTCCGCTGCTCACTTCTTTCTTTCTTCTTTTCAACTATTTTCGAGCACGCTTTAGACTTTAAATATTCCTTTTGCTCTACTTTCATCTCCAATGTACCTACACATAAAATAGACTCCATTACGCATAAATAAAGTGGAGTTTAACATTAACACACATAAAATGTAAGGTAAATAATGTACTAAAATATAGAATTATATCCACACATCAATACCCCACACTTAAATATTGCTCGTCCTCGAACAATCAAACTACACTTATAGACGCGACCTTTTTAAGCAATTCCTTTAACTCCTCACACCAAGATTCTTTAAAATATACTAAGCACAAAGGTGTAATATCCTCACCTCAAGATTTGACTCACAAATACCATGTATTATTCACAATTCACTTACTTACTCTAACACATGGAGGTCAACGACATTAACTCTCCATCATGAATCACATGCCCTCACACAACAAAAGAGATTAGTTCCACATAGAATAAATTTTAAGACCGTAGAAACTCAAGATATGAAGAATTTACTCGCTCTCATAAATAAACATTCTTATGCCACAAATGATGCACCATAGGCTTGCCCGTAGTGTAATACTCTACTAATCAAGCTCATTCAATCTAAAATCAAATAGGACTTTAATTGGCTGTAATATAGGATGCGGGTCGGGCAGGATACATTTGGATATGAGTGACTACAACTTCCTTAAGCACTTTAATACATATACTTTAACACTCAAGCCCATACTTATGTCAAACCAAAACTCCACCTTCATATCAATGTATATTACCCCATGCTTCTTTAAGCACAGGTATATCACTAGCCACCACCATCAAGAATTATTTTTCATGCAATATAACTATAACTATATATATATATATATATATATATATATATAAAATCTTTCTTTCTTCAATCGAAGTGGCTTTATTGAGATTTTTTTCTTTTTTCCAAAATGGTGCATTTTTCTCCTTATTTCATTAGATCTACTCAAAAGACAAACCACCACCCCACACTTTAACTTTTACATAAATCATCACAATTCACGTGCTCATGAGATGTGACAAGGTTCAAATGTATGGTCAATTCAAACAAAGGGGTAAGGCTTGTAATTTGGTTTTCAAAGAAACATGATTATAGGCTTAAAGGGGTTAACTACGTTATATGACATTTAGGCGGGTAAACTCTATATATATCTCGCTTAACAAATAAATGCCTATATCACTTCCCAGACTGAACAAGACTACTATTTCACTTTGCACATACACAGAGCAAGTTCTAGACATCAACTGCAATGCATAGAAAATACATATAAATCTCACACAGACATGTCACATAACTCACTCAGGATTGGTTTTATCACGACACTCCAGTCAAAGCAGTTAAGCAAATTTAAGAATCTATGGTTTAAGGTGCTTATACTAGAGTCAAACATTAAGCCTAAGCGTCACAACCAGAGTACTCACTATTCTCAAGGTATAATAAAGTCAAGAGATATCGTTGCAATTCAATTCACAGCACAGTGGTTTCTACTCCTATAAATTAAAACTAACTACACCCGGTGCAACTAAAACCCTTGAAAAAGAACGACGACACAAAGAAAAACCAAGGGGGAATTACTACGCTACCTACAAGAAAATCTTTTTGTTTTTTTTTCTTTTTTCTTTAGACTTAATTCCCTCATGAAAACTGTCTAGGAGATCCATCGTCGGGAAGAGTCCAATTTCTCTACTTCTTTTTTTCTAAAAGACTAAGATGACACTAAAACCTTTTTTTCTAAAAGGCTAAGACGACACTAACTAAAAAAGAATAACTAAAACAAGACTAATATTTACAGTTTACCACCCCACACTTATTTCATGCAATGTCCTCAGTGCATAAACAAATTGACAAAACAAGAAAAAAAGAGTAGTGTGGATGAAAAACTCGCTGATCACACTGCGTCATTGACTTCCTCCACCAAGGCTGCCCACTCCTCATCTTGTGCTTCCTCCCCATCATCATCATCATCATCATCATCCTCATCATCTGACTGCTCCGACTCGGCCTCGAACTGCTCAGGTGTGTTGACATCCTCATCCTTTAGGAGTCTGTATCCATCACCTAGCCTAACCAGCTGTTGAGCATGAGCATTGAGTGGGAACCATTCCTCCAATATGGCCCTCTCCTTCGTAGTGGTCGTCCGTCCCCCAATCTGAAGTTGCAAGTCCATCTTCCCATATAAATGGGTCATAAAGATGTCATCGCACGCATAGCGCTCATCCTCTATCAGTGAAATTGTAGTATTCTCCTCCTTAACCCGACATTTGTGAGGTCTGTTAGTCTTAGGGATGGAGCAATCATGTGATTGAACTCTTTATCCTCCTCCACCTCCTCCTGTCACAAGTACTGAGTCAACATGTTTGCAAAGGGCATTTAATCAATTTTCTTGCTAGTTCGCACTTGGGTTATCTGGTAACGGATCAAGTGGCCTACATTCACCCTTTGGCCCGTAATTAAGAAATATAATATGCAAGTCCTTTCACGGTTAATAAAAGTGTCATGGATGCATGGTATGAGCTGTGTATTAATCAATTTCAACCACACTTGCACTTCTGCCTTCATATTCTTCTTTGGGAATTTCCTATGGCGGTTGGTTTTATTATCCCACACCCAAGCCGCCACAGAGTTGACACCAAAAAGAGTGTGTCTCAGCTCTCGATAAGTAGGAAGGATGATGAAATTATCCAAGGGTCCCTGGGGAACATCCGGCGCACCTAAGAAATTGCATATCGCTGAGGCTGAAAAATTGATCAACCTTCCCCGAATTGGCACCAACTGCTCAGTATTCTCTGGGTCAAAACCGACATAAAACTCCATCATAAGATTGACATTGATATCTCCAGAGTTTCTGAACACATAGCTCAACCCCATGTCATGAATACCTCTCCAGATTGCTTGGTACTTGGATTGTAGGCGACACTCATGAACATTATATTCTGGATGTATATATCTCGGCCTATAATGCTTGTACCAGTCCTTCACATGTGGGGGTATGCTCTTGATTCCAAATTCCTATTGGCCCTGAGGTTGTGGACGGTTGGCTACAATAGCTGCAACTGCTTGCAGTCTTTCACCCTGACTGGAAGTAGCTTTCCCCCTTTTCTCTTCTTTGGTAGGGGTGCGGAGGAAGCCTTAGCCTTAGACGGAGCAGTGGATGTGTCATTTCCTTTACCCTTCTCCTTTCTTGGAGGCATATTCGTACCTACACAAGTGAGCATTAATCAGTTTAAGCTGCATTGCAACATTTCAGAACATGGTCTTGCCACCCCATACTTAAGAGTTCAACATATGATTTTCAACAATTTCCGAGGTTACTCAGACTTCACCTCATCTTTTCGTAGCATGAGAATCAAGCAGTGACACATAGGTGCTTCCTCCAATTTTGACGCATCGGGCTACCGGTGAGCCTCCCCTCACATAAGATATTAAAGTAGTGCACGACTACATAGCACTAGTCTTACAATCACGGAGACTCAGGCTCCAATGGGGACAAAGAATGCCTTTGAGGCATTATGACAAACACTTAGCATGCACTAGTGCCATGGGAGTGCTTGTATGGATGAGGGATTGCCTCACCCCCTAAATCAGCCAGGGAGTTCCGTGCTATCACTTGTTCACACAATAACAACACCATTCTTATGGGGTTCATGGGGTTAGGACACACAAATACATTGTTTTTTTTACGAAAATTTTATTTTATTTTATCAAAAGCTGTCGTTACATACCCAGATTAACGCTGACCATTAATCTCTAATCAGTATTACAAAGTATAACTATCTATGCATGTATTACTATTAAAACTAGTATACTAAGGCAGTTTATTTACAATTTATAATCTGGTTTCCACTTAATCTTCTTCCTTCCTTGTATGTGGATATGTATTGCAACTTCCTTACAGACTTCATCAATGTTGTATATTCCTTTGTTGAATTGCATTGAGTTCTTTTCTCACCATATGCAGTACACAACCATTGCAAAAGCTGTTGTGGTCATTATTGCCATATACTCTTTCTTCTTTGCCATGTTATTCATCCATATCAACTCATGGTTCCAATCTCCTATCAGCCTTGTATGCCCCAGCCATTTCAGTATCCTTTTCCACATCTTTTTGGTACTCTGACAGCCAAAATAGAGGTGTTCGAAAGTTTCCTCAGCTTTTCCACAAGAAATACACTCTATTTGCATTTGGATACCAAATTTAGTAAGTCTATCCACAGTTGCTATCCTTTGATTAATATCCAAGCATAAATGAAACTTGAACCTAGGGTGTATCTGTGAGTGGATGTGGATACTCTTCTATTCAACTTTACTAAATTGAGGTTGCATCTGGACATATGCTTTGTGTATCTGGAATTTACCTTGCTTCACAAAGTTTCCCAGAATGGTTGCAATACTCTGTTGACCTGTCCTCATCTGCATAACTTCATCTTTTGCATCTATGATCTTCCTGACCACCCATGCTTCTGCTTTGGGTGTGTGAATATCTTCAATTTGTTTCCTCTTTATGTAATATGTGTGAGCCCATCTTATCCACAGTGCATCCTTTTTCATAGCCAGAGCCCATAGATATTTTAATAATGCTGCCTTGTTTCATATCCTCATGTTTATCACATTCAATCCACCTGCTGATTTTGGTTGGCATATTCTGTCCTATGCAAGCAATGTTTTCCTGGAGAATTCATTTGAACCAGTCGACAAAAAAGTTCTGCATACAGTCTCTATCATCTTCATGTTCTTCTTTGGAATTAAGAATATTTGAGCCCAATATGTTTGTACACCAAATAGGACTGATTTGATAAGCTGAACTCTACCTGAATAAGAGAGCATCCTTGCTGACCAACATTTGACTCTCTCCGTGATCTTCTCAACTAAAGGCAGGCATTGGTGTATGTTTAGCTTCCTTGCAGACAATGGAACTCCCAGATATTTAATAGGGTATACTGCCCTCTGCATATCCAGTAAGTTTGATCAGATCTTCTTTGATATGTTGTGCTACCCCTGCAATATAGATTGAGCTCTTTTCTGCACTTGCTTGCAATCCTGATGCATTTGAGAGCTTATTGAAAGTGTTCTGCAATGCATTTACTGATTGTTTGTCACCCCTGCAAAACATTAACAAATTGTTAGCAAAGCATATGTGTGTCACTCCAAGCTTCTTGCATTTTGGGTGGTATCTGAATTCCTTCTGCACAGCCAATGTACTCATCTCCCTCTGCAAATACGACATAGCAATCACAAATAGGTAAGGAGACATTGGATCTCCTTGTCTGATACCTCTCTTAGTAAGGAAAGGTTTAGTAAGTCCTCCATTCAGTGCTAAGGAATAAGATACTGCTGTCACACACTCCATGATCCACCCAATAAATTTCTGTGGAAATCCAAGATCTGTGAGCATATATCTTAAGAATTTCCAATCCAATGAATCATATGCCTTTTTTAAATCATCATTGAGAATACATATTGGTGATAGACCTTTCCTGTTGTAACAATTAAACAGCTCGTGGCTAAACAGAACATTATCCACAATGCTCATCCCTTCTATGAATGCAGATTGTGCTTTCCCAATTAAGCACTCAATTACTTTCTTGATCCTTTTAGTCATTATTTTTGCTATAATCTTGTAGATCGTAGTACAGCAGGCAATAGGTCTATAATCCTTAATAATTGTGGGAGTTGTACCTTTGGGAATCAATGTTATTGTTGTACAATTCCATGCTTTCTTCATCTTACTTGTTTGGAAAAAGCACCCCATAGATTCATAGACCTCTTGTTTCACTTCATTCTAGTGCATTTTAAAGAACCCTACTGGGAAACCACCAACATCGGGTGCCTTGTCATTTGGCATGTCTTTCACTGCTGCATCAACTTCTTCATGAGTGACTTCCTGAATTAGCTCTTGTTGCTGTTGCAATGATAGGCACACACCTGCTTTAATAATTTTTGTACTAGGACATGGTTTGATCAGACAAGAGGGGTTGCTTTGATGGTAAGCAACCCTTACTTCCAACCAAAAGGTTGTGAGTTCGAATCCCCCAAGAGCAAGGTGGGAAGTTCTTGGAGGGAAGGATGTTGAGGGTCTATTTGGAAACAACCTCTCTACCCCAGGGTAGGGGTAAGGTCTTCGTATACACTACCCTCCCCAGACCCCACTAAGTGGGATTATACTGGGTTGTTGTTATTGTTGTTGACATGGTTTGATCCCAGTATCAGTTCCCATTAGTTTCTTAAAAAAAGTAACAAATTCTCTTTCCACTTCTGTAGGGTCTGTGACTCTAATTCCCTCTACATTATATGCAGAAGTTATTGCATTCCTGCTTGCCCTCATCTTCAGTTGGGCATAGAAGTATTTGGAGTTTGAATCTCCATAATCTATCCAATTTACTCTTGACTTCTGTCTCAGAATTCTTTCTTCTATTGTACTCCATTTCTCTAGTTCCTAAAGTACCCGCTTTTCCTTTTCTATCATTTCTTGATTTAAAGGACTGATCTTCAGATTATTCTGCACATGCTCTAGTTGTTGCCTGATGTGGTTCAATCTTTTTTCATAGCTTGCCATCTCATTGTTCAGTCCCTTAGTTACAATCTTCAATTTCTGTAATTTTTGCCATATACTATCCATAGGATCACTTCCTATCTTATGCCTCCATATGTCTTCTAGCATAGGCTTAAACTCCTTGTGCTCCATTGTTACCATATATAGCTTGAAAGGTTTAGGATATATATTCTTCCTTTTCCATATTTGGATCACTATAGGAGAGTGATCTGATACCCCAGGTTCCAGACCAACAACATCCACATGTCCATATTTTTTGATCCATTCAAAGTTGCCAAAGGCCCAATCTATTCTACTATACACTCTATCATATGCATACGGTTTATTGCACCAGGTATAGAAATAGCCTTTTGTGTTCAATGGGGTCAATTGTATGGAGTCAATACAATGCTTGAACTCTTTTATCTCATTCATAGTAACTGGTTGTCCCATCATATTCTCAGTTTTGAGAACACTATTAAAGTCCCCACTTATGAGCCATGTGATTTGAACCCGATTTCCCATCATTTGCAGTTCACACCATAACCTTGTTCTCTCTTGTTGCTTGTTTCTAGCATACACTACTGTTAGCATAATATGGTACCCAGTCAGTGTATCACTCACTACACAATGAATGCATTGCTCATGAACTTGAACTACATTGACTGCTATATTTGTCTTCCACATCAACCAGATTCTACCATTCTCTGCTTTTGTATAATTTCAACAATATCCCCAGTCTCTTGCTACTCTGTACAGTACTGTTTTTGCCTTTTTTTTCTTTTACTCTAGTTTCTAGACATCCTAACATATCCACCTTATTCTTCTGCAAAAAGATTTTCAATTCTTTTTTCTTGTGGGGATTATTTAGCCCCCTTATATTCCATGTACTAATGATCATGGGGGTTGTTGTGTAAGATCAGGATCCAGACCCCCTCCCTGTGCAGCTGTTTGTCTCAATTCACCTAGTACTTGGAATCTGTTTGCATTGCTTGTTTCTGCATATCTGCCATGCTTATCTAGAGAGGGGTGTTGTTCCCCTTTGTCTGCATTATTTTGTACCTTCGTGCCTTTCTGAACTGCACCACCTCCATGTGACACCTTGTCTTTTTCTGTAGGGTACTGCACTTCCTTCTTCTCTTCCTTATTTTGTTGTTCTTTTGGTTTCCATTCCTGTATGATTCTTCTTCTTCTTCTTCTGCCCCTATTCCTCCTCTTAGGAACTTGGAATTCTTCATTTTCCTCATTCTTACTTAACTTCCAGCATTCAAAGACATCATGTCCAAGGTGTAGACATTCAGTACAGAATTTTTGCTTCCATTCATAGACAATTTCCTGCTGTTTTACACTCGTAGGAGTTATAATTTCAACAGTCTCAACCAATGGTTTTGTTATCTCAACTTTCAATAGGACTCTTGTATAAGAGATTTTCCCTAGTTCAGCAGTATATTTGTCTGTGTACATTGGCATCCCTACTCCACTTGCTACCTTACTCAGAGCATCTACAGTCCAATATCCTACTGATAAGCTAGGAATTTGGATCCAAAGTGGAATAGTTGTGATACACTTAGGGTCAAAATGGAAATCTCTCTCCCAATTATGTAATATCAGTGGCTTATTATTGTATTTATATGGCCCTGCTTGGATTACTGCTTCCTTGTCTTTCACATTTGTAAATCGAAATACATAATATCCATTATGATGATATAGAATTTGAGGTTTATCTACAAAATCCCACTCTGATTCTATATAGCTCACCATAGATTTCTCATATGGTGTATCCCCCAAAACATACCTAATTAAAGCAGCATCCCAGTATTCTTTTAGATCGTTTACATCTTCTTCCTCTATCTGAATTATCACCTTACCTTCTCTGTGGCTAGGTGGTACATATTCCAGCTTCATCCCCATTTGAGAATTCCTGTTCTGCTTCCTCTTCTCCTTTGCATGCATCATTGTATCCTTTTCCATTTCCGCAGCTCCCAGATCTGGATCTGGAGTTTGCTTTGAAGACCCAGCTTCTGAAAATTGGAGTCTCTTTGGCCTCGTTGGTAGCTGCTCTTTGCCTTTCTACACTATAATCTCTGTACTCCCATTATTATTGTTCCATTGTTTACTGTTCATTTGTTCGTTTTCACTTAGCTCGCTTTCCTTAGGAATTGGTTGGAAACCAGCTGGTAGGAAGCTTCCAAAGGTTAACGGAGTTATGGTTTGCATCATAGAGTTCACCGGCGTAGTCACACTGGTCTCCTAGCCATCAGAGGTGCACATTAGCCTACCTTGGCTTATCGTGTGCCGAGAGAATTAGAGAGCGAAAAGAAAGACACCCACAAACACATTGTTACAATGAAGAGCAACCCCAAAATTTATATCCAATGACATGCAATCACCCAACTCAAAATTACCAAAGAATTCAAGTAGAAATAATACTTTCGATGTTTAAGAGGAGGGATTTCCCTTGAATTGATGTTGTAGGTGAAGGAAAGAGTAGAAGAGTGCTTGTCTTTAATTGGATTGTGAGGGAGGGGGCTTGGCAGTGTTCTTGGCGTGAGTAGTGAGGTTGTGTGCTTTTTGTGAGAAGTGAGGTTTTGGGCCTTTAGGTTAGGTTTTAAGGGAGGGGGTTAAAATAAGTAAAGGAAAAGAAGTTAAAATAAACCGAAAAATACACTTACCTGGCAACGTGAGGTTGCTGCCTCGCTTTACCCCTCGTGAGGCGAGCTCCAATGCGAGCTCTTGGGCGTGAAGTGTGAGGCTCCATGCAAGATGCACCTCACTTTTTCCCTCGTGAGGTGAGCTCCCACGCGAGCTTTCCATCAGGCGACGCGGGGCTTTCCGCTTGGCCTAGCTCACTGGGGATCAGGCGACACGATGTGCAGTGTACGACTTGCCAAAATTACCTGCAAACATGTTAGTTCCTAAAAACAAAAAGGAAAAATTCTAAATACACTAAAAATCAACTATGAATTGGGTTTCCTCCCAACGAGCGCCTTAGTTAACGTCATAACATGACGAATACAACATTTCAATGTGTTTCCTCCCATGAAGCACCTGATTTAATGTCGCGGCATGATGCAGGCAATCGACTTAAGGATCGCTCAACATTGTTGGCTCTATCAAATGAGTCAACCGATACTACTTTCGTATCATTCATGCCCAAATAATGTTTCAACCTGTGGCCATTGACTCTGAACTTGCGAGAGCCATCTTCTTAAGCAATCTTTACGGCTCTAGTGGGATGAATCTCTAGGGCACGAAATGGTCCTGACTATCTTGACCTCAATTTGCCCGGAAATAACCTCAATCTCGAATTGAATAATAGTACCACATTTCCCGGCTTAAAATTTCTCCCAAGAATGTTTTTGTCATGCATCAGTTTCATTCTTTCCTTATATAACCTTGTGCTCTCAAAATCATGGTATCGGAACTCGTCAAGTTCATGCAGCTCTGTGACTCTACTAGTTCCAGCAGCCTCCAAGTCCAGATTTAATTGTCGTAATGCCCAGAGGGCTTTATGCTCTAACTCCACCGGCAAGTGACATGCATTTCCAAACACTAATTTATACGGTGACACACAAATCGGAGTTTTGAATGTGGTGTGGTAAGCCCATAGCGCATCATCCAATTTTCTCGCCCAATCAGTCCGAGTAGAATTTACAGTTTTGGTCAAAACATTCTTGATTTCTCTATTTGACACCTCGACTTGCCCACTTGTTTGTAGGTGATACAGAGTAGCAACTTTATGGAGAACGCCATATTTCTCCAACAATTTTGCAAAGGCTCGGTTGTAGCAGTGGGGTGCCCCCATCACTGATGTAGCTCTTGGAGTGCCAAACCGGGTGAAGATCTTCTTTCTCAAGAAACCAATAACTACCTTTGCATCATTTGTTGGAAGTGCCACAACTTCTACCAATTTCGAGACATAGTCCACCGCTACAAGTATGTACTTGTTATTATATGAGCTGACAAATGGTCCCATAAAGTCGATTTCCTATACATTGGATACTTCCACCTCTTGAATTGGGTTCATGGGCATCTCATTTTGACGGGAAATATTCCCCGTCCGTTGGCACTCATCACAACATTTCACCCAGAAGTGTGCATCTTTAAACAATGTTGGCCAATGAAAACCTGACTCCAACACTTTAGCAGCCGTCCTTACACCTCTAAAATGACTGATAACTATGATTTTTACACGTTTTATACCCATTCTTGCCTAAGCTTTGCGTGTGAATTGCCATATATTAGTCCTAAAATGCTTACAAGTTGCGCTTGATTGCAGGTTTGAGTGACAAGATGACAAATGTCAAAGATCAGCTAAAAAATAAGTGAAATCTGCCAAGTGTCAAAGACAAGTGAAGTAGGCAACAAAGAAGCCTAGCGCGGACCGCACGACTTTGCCACGCGGCCGCGCTCGGAAGTCCAGAGACTGTGCATATCCAGCAGCGGCCTGCGCGGTCCGCACTGTTTTGGTGCGCGGCCGCGTGGGATGATGGTCAGAGAGTTGATGTTTCTGCCAAGACCCATACGTGGCCGCACGTCATTCCTACGCGGTCCGCGCCCTTCACCTACGCGGCCGCACATCCAAAAAGTGATCGCAGCAAACTCAACCTAAGGAAGAGCGGGCGCTAAGACTTTTTCCCAATAGTGGTATCGGGGTCAATTTCCACAGAGAGCTTGGAATGGAGTCGAGTATTTGTTTGGTCTAGGACTGAGTTTTAGCTTCTAATTGTACTTCTAATATTTTTGGGGTTTTTATAATTTTCAACTACAATTTACCAACTACAAGATAAAACTAAGTTATGCTAAGATATTAATTCTAGATTGTATGCAATACAGAGAAAGACACTAGGTTCGTGGAATTCACCTAGGTGGTCAAATAATAGGTAGAGATTTCTAATACAAGAATGATGATTATGGGGATTATGTATAACCGTTGCACTATTGCACTCACTCTCACACCTCTCGGTAGAGAGAGTGATTTTGCCCAATTGACTCTTTCGAGACCAATTGGGTAGGCCAATTTGCCCAAGCAACTTAGGGTTCAAGTTGGGTAATTACTCTCTCGAGGTTTAGCCCGTTAATTTGGGACTACCATTCTCATGGATGCATCCCAATTCCTTGTTGGGTCAATCTTGGGGTCATAGACTCTCTTTCTCAAGAAGAGTCAAGACCCACTAAACTAGACTTAGTGTTTGCAACCACCAAATCCTAATAGAAACATAAGATTAACCCAAATAACAAATACCTAACATTATTCAAGCATTAAACAAACACACCCATTAATTATCCACACTAGGGTTGAGCCACAGCCCTAGCTAATGGCTTTAGCTAGACATGATAATAATAGAAATTGAAGAAATAGAAGATAAAATGGACATATTAATTAACTACAATGTTAATCTACAAGAATCCACGTTAATACAAGATGAAATTGCCCAAAATAGGCTAAAACTTTGAAGTCACGAGTGCAGCTGCTATCTGATATCTAATTGTTGACCTAAAAAAGTAAAATGTTCTATTTATAGTACACAGGAAAAACTGGACAAAAATACCCCTGCGGGTCTGGCGCGGACCGCGCATAAATGCCGCGCGGCTGCGTAGGGGTCTTGGTCTTCAATCCTCTCATCTGAAGCTGGGGGCGCGGACCGTATAGAAATGACGTGCGACCGCGCTGGCTGAAGACCGCGGACCGCGGACAGTGCATAAATAGGCACGGCCACGTTGGCTGACAGGCGCGGACCACGCATAAAGGAGCGCGACCGCATTGGTGAAGGGCGCGGACCGCGTAGAAATGGCGCGCGGCCGCATTGGGTCTTGGCATAAACATCAACTCTCTGACCATCATCCCACGTGGCCGTGCACCAAAATAGTGTGGACCGCGCAGGCCACTGCTAGATATGCACAGTCTCTGGACTTCCCAGCATGACCGTGTGGAAAAGCAGTGCGGTCCGCCCTAGGTTTCTTTGTTCCCTACTTCACTTGTCTTTGACACTTGGCAGATTTCACTCCTTTTTGAGCCGATCTTTGACATTTGTCATCTTGTCGCTCAAACCTGCAATCAAGCGCAACTTATAAGCATTTTGGGACTAATATATGGCAATTCACACACAAAGCTTAGGCAAGAATGGGTATAAAACGTGTAAAAATCATAGTTATCAACTCCCCCAAACTTAAACCTTTGCTTGTCCTCAAGCAAATAAAATAAGACCTACCCCTCAATGGAAAACATCCAAGTAATTCCTGCCTATCCTAAAGTAACCTCAACGAGCATCAATTGGGACTAACAATTGCCCTTAATGCGAATGCATCACTAACACATTTAAGCTTTGAAAACTTGTGGATTAAGTGTGACATAAGAGCATCAAGAGTTGACACATTTTCGTCAAAGAACTTTTCTCAATTACTTTGGTCATTGTGGAACCCAAACTCACACATCCTCAACTCTCCCTAAGTGAACCTTACCTTTTAGAGTTATTGACACATAAACCGAGGTGGATGGATTCTCACTCATCTCTCTCAAAGAAAAGGCCATAAGTTCGGCTCTAAGTAGCATATGCTTGCCCCTTATGTAACTATCCACTAATGTAGGCTTCCCTCAACTTCAAGATCATATAGGGCTTTTGAGGAGTCATTGTGAAAGCTTTTGGGTAAAGGTGGGACATGTTTTTGTTCAATTTGGTTCAATCTTCCCTTAAGCACTTCTTTTGATTCATTTTGGCACACTTTCTTGACTCATTTGAGTGTTTCACTTCTTTCAAGGGGTTAGAGAGACACATTGTCACTCTTTCTTTTGCAATTCAAAACCTTTCTCCTTTTGTCTACTTTTTCCACACCTTTTTCACTTTTGTCTTTCTTTTTGTCTTTTTCTCTTTTTCATTGCCTTACTTTTCTTTTGCTTTTGTGCCGTTTACCACATTGAACATTATCAGCGCGGTCCGCACTGTTTTGGATCGCGGCCGCGCTGGGCTAGCGCGAACCGCGCAAAAGTGCTACGCGGACCGCGTAGTATAGACTTGGCACACACATAAAGAGGCTGCGTGGACCACGCAGAAAGGACGCGCGTCCGCGCAGGGCTGATAATTAACTGAGTTGGGATTTTTCATTTTAAGTCCAATTTTTGTTCAAATTATGGGTCCTAATTGTCCCTACTCAATTATTAATCATGAATTCATGCCCATTGTTCAACATAAACACACAAAAATCTAACCTAACAGTGTAAACTAAGAAGAAAGAGATGAAATAAGAAGTTATACTAATGGGGATTAAATAAAATAATCAAAAAAAATTAAACTATGAGTGAGATTAGCAAGAAGTGTTACCAGGGATTATGCAATTTCAACTATGTGAAGCAAAGGTCTTGATGAACAGTCAATTTTTAGGCTCAGTGAGTAAAAGTGCTAAAAGGGTAAAATGAGGCCTAAGGTCTCTATTTATAGAAAACCCTGGGCCCCTTCACCTACCTACCAGCGCGGCCGCACAAAAATGGCCGCGGACCGCACTGTTTTGGTGCGCGGCCGCGTGGGAGTTTTGTCAGAGAACCAGTCTTTGTCATTTCCCAGCGCGGACCGCACTGTTTTGGTGTGTGACCGCGTAGGCAAACTTCAGAGACCCAGCAATTTTATTACTTTTGTCCTGCACTGGTTCAACATTATCCCTGCAACACTTCACAAACTATCAGCTCAAAAATCCTAATCTACAACAGAAAGTAAAAGACACGGGCTGCCTCACAAGAAGCGCCTGATTTAACGTCGCGGCATGACGCATGTTACCATCAAAGTCACTTCAAATGAATGAGTGCCACCACGTGGCTATCATTAAACTTTCCCAAGTAGTGCTTGACACGATGCCCATTGACCCAGAAAACTTCACCATTCTTGTTTTTGAGATCAATGGCACCAAAAGGATTTTCACCAACCACTTCAAATGGACTGCTCCATTTAGACTTTAGCTTGCCCGGAAATAACCTTAACCGGGAGTTGAAAATGAGAACCATATTTCCAACCTTGAATTCTTTTCCCCGGGCATACTTGTCGTGAAGTTACTTCACCTTGTCCTTATACAAGGAAGAGCTGGAGTAAGCGTGAAATCTAAACTCATCAAGTTCATTCAATTGTTCAACCTGGAGATTTTCCGCAATGTCCCATTCTAAGTTCAACTTTTTCAAGGCCCACATAGCCTTATGCTCCAATTCCACCGGAAGGTGACAAGCCTTCCTACATACCAACCGGTACGGTGACATACCAATCGGGGTCTTGAAAGTTGTACGATAAGCCCAAAGAGCATCATCCAATTTTTTTGACCAGTCGGTCCTGTCTGCATTGACAGTCTTGGACAAAATACTCTTGATCTCTCGGTTAGAAACCTCAACTTGGCCACTCGCTTGAGGATGATAAGGAGTGGTCACCTTGTGATTTACCCCATACTTGGCAAGCAAAGAATCAAAAGCCCGGTTGCAGAAATGAGACCCACCATCACTAGTGATAGCACGTGGAGTGCCAAACCTAGTGAAGATACTCTTTTTCAAGAACGCTACCACACTTCGAGCTTCGTTGTTAGGAAAAGCGATGGACTCGACCCATTTTGACACATAATCAACCACTACCAAGATATAGGTGTTCCCACAAGAACTCACAAACGAGCCCATAAATTCGATCCCCCAAACATAAAAAATGTCAATCTCTAGAATCGTGTTAAAGGGAATCTCATCTTTCTTAGAAATCCCTCCGACTCGTTGGCATTCATCACATCTCTTGACAAAATCACCAGTGTCCTTGAACAAAGAAGGCCAATAGAAACCACAACTAAGCACTTTAGACGCCGTCCTCGCCCCGCCATGATGGCCACCATAGGGCAAAGAGTAACAAGCTTCCACAATACTCAACTACTCTTCTTCGGGAACACACCAGCGAATTACACCATCGGTGCAAATTTTGAAAAGATACGGCTCATACTAATAATAGTCCAAACAATCCTACTTGAGCTTCTTCCTTTGGTTGGAAGAGAGTTCATACGGGACCACTCCTGTAGCAAGATAGTTGGCACTGTCGGCAAACCACGACATGTCTAGCATTGAAACTGAGAGGAGTTGTTCATCCGGAAAAGTATCATTTATTTCAAGGCCGTCCGAAGGCCTCCCTTCCTCCTCCAATCGAGATAAGTGGTCTGCCACTTGGTTTTCACTTCCCTTTCTATCAACAATCTCAAAATCAAATTCCTGAAGAAGAAGCACCCATCTCATTAACCTCGCTTTTGAATCTTTCTTGGTCATCAAGTACCTAAGTGCAGCGTGATCGGTATGGATAATCACTTTGGCCCCCCATAAGGTACGGGCGAAACTTCTCCATGGCAAAAACAATGGCAAGAAATTCCTTCTCGGTGACCGTGTAATTCCTTTGAGCTTCGTTCATTGTCTTACTCGAGTAGTACACCGGATGGAACATCTTGTTGATTCTTTGGCCCAAGACCGTCCCCACTGCAACATCACTAGTGCTGCACATGAGCTCAAAGGGCAAGCTCCAATTTGGTACTGTAATGATGGGGGTAGTCGTCAACTTTTTCTTTAGAAGCTCGAAAGCCTCCATACATCTCTCATCGAACACATATTTGGCATCTTTCTCTAGCAATTTACACAACGGGTTAACTACCTTAGAAAATTCTTTGATGAATCTTCGATAGAAACCTGCGTGTCCAAGAAAACTCCTCACCCCTTTGACAGAAGTAGGGGGAGGTAGCCTTGAGATCACCTCAATTTTCTCCTTGTCAACCTCAATACCTCTTTTCGAAATCTTGTGACCTAACACAATACCTTCTTCTACCATGAAATGGCATTTCTCCCAATTGAGAACCAAGTTTGTGTCTTCACATCGGGCCAACACACGATCCAAGTTTAGCAAGCATTCACCAAATGAGTCCCTAACCACACTAAAATCATCCATGAAGACCTCCAATATATCCTCCACCATGTCGGTGAAGATTGCCATCATACATCGTTGGAAGGTCACCGGAGCATTACATAAACCAAATGGCATTCGAGAGAAAGCGAATGTGCCATAAGGACATGTGAAGGTAGTCTTTTCTTGGTATTCCGGGGCAATGAGAATTTGGTTATAGCCTGAATACCTATCCAGAAAACAATAGAAAGCTCGGCCCGCAAGACGATCAAGCATTTGGTCAAGGAACGACAATGGGAAGTGATCCTTTCTAGTCACCTTGTTCAGATTACGGTAGTCCATACACACTCTCCAACCCATCACAATACGAGTCAGAATAAGCTCATTGTTGTCATTGGTCACCATCGTCATTCTTACCCTATTCGGCACACATTGCACCGGAGAAGTCCATGAACTGTCAGAAATAGGATACACCATACCAGCATCAAGCCACTTGATAACTTCCTTCTTGACCACTTCTTGCATGGCCTCATTGAGTCTCCTTTGGTGTTCAAGAGAAGGCCTAGCATCCTCCTCCAATATGATCTTGTGCATGCAAAACGCGGGGATAATACCCCGAATATCGGCCAAAGTCCATCCAATCGCCCTCTTGCTCTTTTGAAGAATTGCCAAAGTGGCGTCAACCTGCACGTTAGTCAAGCAAGACGAAAGAATAACTAGTAAAGTGAAATTGGGACCCAAGAATTCATACTTGAGGTGAGGAGGAAGTGGTTTCAACTCCAACACCGGTGGCTCCTCAATAGATGGCTTGGTGGGCGGAGTTTTGCGATTTTCAAGATCTAGAGATAACTTCCTCGGCTCATAAGAATACGAGCCCATGCCATGCAATGCGTTCACACACTCCACCCTTCCGGCATCATCATCAACATCCATGTTCAAGAGAACTGCCTCAAGTGGGTCCTCAACATTCGCCATTGTGCTTGTTTCATCCACTATCACCGCCGTGACAATGTCAACAAACGAGCACACTTTGGTGCTATTTGGTTGTTTCATTGATTTGCACACGTGGAACACCACCTTTTCATCACCAACATGGAAGGTCAGTTCTCCCGCTTCAACATCAACCAAGGCCTTCCCCGTAGCTAGGAAAGGCCTTCCAAGAATAATAGGTACCTCGAAATCCACTTCACAATCCAAGATAACGAAGTCGGCCGGCAATATGAACTTATCAACTCGAACAAGGATATCATCAATAATTCCCAAAGGCCGCTTCATTGATCGGTTTGCCATTTGAAGCCTCATAGAAGTTGGACGAGGTTGTCCGATTCCCAAGGTCTTGAAGACCGAATATGGAATTAGATTTATACTCTCCCCCAAGTCACATAGGGCTTTTGCGAAATCGGCACTTCCAATGGTACATGGTATCGTGAATGCTCCAGGATCCTCTAGCTTTGGAGCCATGGAGTGTACAACGGAACTCACTTGATGCGTCATCTTGATTGTCTCGCACTCCATAGATCTCTTTTTAGTAACCAAGTCCTTCATGAACTTTGCATATCCTGACATTTGTTCAAGTGCCTCCACCAAAGGCACATTGATAGTCAAACTATTCACATCTCAATAAATTTTTTAAATTGGTTGTCACCTTTCTGCTTGGCCAACCTTTGAGGATATGGCAGAGGAGGCCTAGGCAAGGGTGCCTTGGCATTTGGCACCACTGGTTCGGGCATATCACTGACGTGTTCCCTAGATGGGTTCACGGCCTCTTGAGTCTCCTCCTCACCCTCATCAATTTCAACTCTCACCTCATCACTTGTATTTGGTTCAACAACATCCTCAACTACCAACGGTATCTCATCATTTTGCAACTCTTCTTCATCGACCACAACTCGATTACCTTTTGAGGCTTGCACATCACCGCCTCTCCCACTTCTTGTAGTCACTGCCATCACATGGTTATTGTGCCCACCCTTGAAGTTCACTACCGTTTCACTTGGTAGAGCACCTTTTGGGCGAATGTTGAGAGATTGCAAAATTTGCCAGAGTTGTACTTCCAAGTTACGGATCAAAGTGTTATGGGAGGCCAATTGAGCATCAGAGTTCTGGTTCTTTTTCATCATTTGCTCAAACATGTTCTCTATTCGACCCATGTCATTGCTCGACGAACTCGACCCTTGTGATTGAAACGGAGGCGGGTTGTTCGGTTGTTGATACATCGGAGGCCTTTGAAAGCCTTGCCCCCTATTACCTTGACCACCATTATTGTTCCACCCACCTTGACAACTATTGTTGTTGTTCCAATTGTTGTTCCTGTTCCAATTTCCTTGATTCCCCGAATTATTGTTCCCCCAATTTCCTCCTTGATTGTTATTGTTATTCCAATTGCCACCTTGTTGATTGCCCCAATTACCTTGGGGTCTCCATTGTTGATTCCCTTGATTACCTCTATTCCCTTGGTAGTTGTTGACATATTGGAGTTCCTCACTTTGGTCATCATAGCATTCATTCGAATAACCACCACCATCATCATAGTTGTCAAAATTTTCTTGAGGTTGTTCTTGCCCTCTTTGCCTTCTTTTCATCATATTCACTCCCTCCATGGCATTGACTTGGCGCGGGTTTTGAACTTGTTGAAGTTGCGCCTTAGCCAATTGGTTCATTGTTGTTGTGAGTTCGGCAATGGCTTGTCCGTGGTCATGTAGCTCCTTGTGCAAATGTATAACATTGGAATCACCTTGAGGAATGTTTGACCGACATTGCCATGCCGAAGAAGTATTGGCCATTTCATCAAGAACATCACAAACTTCGTTGTATGGAAGCTTCATAAAGTTACCACCGGCCAACTGATTCACAATACACTGATTTGTTATATTTATGCCCCGATAGAACGTTTGTTGGATCATCACATCGTTCATGTCATTGTTTGGGCACTCTTTTACCATAGTCCGAAATCTCTCCCATATCTTGTGCAAAGGTTCCGTCGGCTCTTGCTTGAAAGCTAGAATCTCATCTCGAAGAGCCGCCATATGATTAGGAGAAAAGAACTTGGCAATGAATTTATCCGCCAACTCATCCCACGTTGTTATGGAATGGTTGGGGAGTCTCTCTAACCAGTCCAATGCTTTCCCCCGAAGTGAGAATGGGAAAAGCCTTAACCTTAGTGTATCTTCCGAAACATTCATCTGCTTGCTCCCCTAACATGTATCTACAAACCCCTTCAAATGCTTGTATGCGTTTTGGTCAGAGGCACCCATGCTCGTTGTTCGAGCAAAGTGAGCATGACATTGGTGATTTGGAAGTTCCCCGCCCAGATTCGGGGAGGAACTATGGCGCTGGCATATCCTTGGTTGGGTAGAACCCTTGGTGCTACTCTTGGTGGAGCAGGAGGAGGGTCTGGGATGTTGTCATTAGCATTAACCGGAGCATTTCTACCCCTTTTTTTGTGGTAAAACCTCCTCTTTTTCTAGGTCTTCAACTTCCTCCACACCCACGTTACCAAGAGCGTCTTGTCCGTTTAAAGCCATTGGTACCTGAGTGAATTGACACAAATAAAGTTAGTAAAAAGAAGGAAAAAGAAGCAAAACACAAAACTAGCCAACAAATAGTCAAACACCGTAAAGCTCCCCGGCAACGGCGCCAAAAAGTGATCGCAGCAAACTGAACCTAAGGAAGAGCGGGCGCTAAGACTTTTACCCAATAGTGGTATCGGGGTCAATTTCCACAGAGAGCTTGGAATGGAGTCGAGTATTTGTTTGGTCTAGGACTGAGTTTTAGCTCCTAATTGTACTTCTAACATTTTTGGGGTTTTTATAATTATCAACTACAATTTACCAACTACAAGATAAAACTAAGTTATGCTAAGATATTAATTCTAGATTGTATGCAATACAGAGAAAGGCACTAGGGTCGTGGGATTCACCTAGGTGGTCAAATAACAGGTGTAGATATGTGATTTTTGACCCTCCCCAAGATTTTGCATATTTTAGCATTTAAATACTTAGTTTAGGCCTAATATAGTTATTTCAACTAATTTGGACTCTTTTACATTATTTTTATCACAAAACTGAAAAATACGAAAATGGTTGCATATTACTCTATTTAAATCATGTATTAGATATTTTTAGAAGGATATGTTCCTTTGAACCTATTTTATTTTAATATAACCTTTAAAAAATACAAAAAATAGTTTCATATTTTATATATAATTTAGTTTAATTAATAGGATTAGTTTTTGCATTATCTACTATATTTATCTTATATTAAGAGGGATTTAGTTAAGGTTTGGACATTTTGTTTTAACCCAATATTAAGGCCCAAATTTGAGGCCCAAACACCTTACCCATGCCCACAACCCCATCAGATTTTTTTTAACCTAAGAAGAAACCCTAAGAGACTATCTTCTTCTTTCTTAAAAAGAAGATTGAACAAAAAACCCCTAGAGGAGGAGAACACTACAAGAACCCTAAACCTACACCTTCAGCCGCCACCCCCCGTCGTCCTGCTTTCTTCTCGAACCAGACGACCAGCCCCCGTCGTTCTTCATCTTCATCTCACTCACGACGTCGTCAACCACCAACAGCCCATCGCACAGCCACCACCACCCCCACTCCAGTCCAAACAGACCCCCCCTCACGTCATCATCTTCCTCAACACAAACGACCCCCCGTCTCTACCGTCTTCTTCTCCAGAAAAACCAATAGCCTTCATCCCAAACACACGCACGTACAAGAAAGAAAAGAAACTGAATAGAGTGTGTAAAATACCAGAAAATTGAATGAAAAAATAGGTTTCAGTCATCTTCTCCTTGACTTCTATTTCTGTTTTAATATGGAATTTGTTTGCGCATTTTAGCTGTTTCGAGCTCGACTTAAAACCATCGTCCTTTTGAGGTCTGTTTGAGATCGTTGCTCGAGGTATCCGTTCGCTGGTTCCGCTTGTTTGACGCTGACAGGATCTCCGGTACGGAATTGTTCTGTTGCTAGATTGTTGTTCTTTCTCATTGGATTGCAGAATCAAGGGCCGTGTATTCCGATTTCTCTTCACTGTTACATTGAAGAAATTTTAATGAAGCTTGTGTTTTCCAAGGTTTTGGTTCGAATCACTGTTGTGTACCAAGTGCCTTGAAGTTTATATTTCTGTCGTTGCTTGTCATTTTACATATATGTTCTTCTGTACAGCACAAAAGTACAGCATCAGACAGAGCGTTCATTTAGCTCTTAGTTTTCTGTTGATTCCAAAAAAGGCAAACCAAATAGGAACGTATATGTCCATTTCAATTTCGGATTTGTGGGTCTTGAATGGATTTCTTATTGAGTATTGGAATGGGGTTTGAACCTGATTGAGGCGTACGCTGTTCGGAGTCAGCTCTTGGTTCCGTCTGCTGATCGTCACATTTTTGAGTTCAAAACAGTGAAAGAATCGATTTTCCGGCTATATTGAGGTTAAACTCTTTCATTCTCTATCTGTTTTATTCAAGCTTAAGGTTAAATGTTTGTTTGGTGATATGAGTCCGTTGATTCTATTGTTGGTTTTCCGTAGTTCTGAATTTTCTCACTTAGCTATTTGCTCGTATGTTTACTCGAATTGGTTATAGCTGGACATGATATTGTCACAATATAGATATTGAGTTGCTATTCATCAACTGAACTACGTAATTAGATTAAAGGAACCGGAGGTGCATTTTGTGTAACCCGGCTCCAATTTCGAACAAGGTTAAATAAAGCGTGTCGTGAACCACGGGTGCATTTCATGTGACGTGGCTTGCGATATATTTTAAATAACCTTGAATTAATTCCTTAAATAAATAGAAGCGGTTTGAAAGTTTACGACCCTCAAAATGTAGTTTTCTTTTAAATTAGAATTAGAGAAGTGTCGTGCCGAATAAAAAATGACAACTGCACGGCCCTCATTTGGTTAATCTTGTTTTGTCCTTAGAATTCGGGATGAGCCGTTTAGCGAATTTCACGGCTTTCCCCAAAGATAATAATGCGTTAGTCTCTTTAGGCGCGTATTTTAATAACATCACATTCCTAAACCCGGGTGTGCATTTCATGTGACCCAAATCAAATTCCAAAATGTTGAATAAAATGTGTTCAGGATTGCGGGTGCATTTCATGTGACGCGATCCAAAGACACGTTTTAAACAACATTCAACTTTCTTTAAAAAATTAAATAAAAAGCGGTTAAAAGTTAAAAGCTGCACATACGTTCATCATGTAATAAAATTAGATAAATAAGCTAAACATGATAGTTGAGCGACCGTGCTAGAACCACGGAACCCGGGAATGCCTAATACCTTCTCCCGGGTTAACATAATTCATTACTCGGATTTCTGGTTCGCGGACTGTTAAACAGATTCATTTTTTTCCTCGATTCGGGATTAAACCGGTGACTTGGGATACCATAAATCTTCCAAGTGGCGAATCTGATTCTTAATTAATAAATCCAGTTTCGATTGTCCTTTAAATGGAAAAACTCCTTTATGCCCTTGCTGGTGTAGTGAAAAAGGAGGTGTGACAACAGGTAGAGATTTCTAATACAAGAACGATGATTATGGGGATTATGTATAACCATTGCACTATTGCACTCACTCTCACACCTTTTGGTAGAGAGAGTGATTTTGCCCAATTGACTCTTTCGAGACCAATTGGGTAGGCCAATTTGCCCAAGCAACTTAGGATTCAAGTTGGGTAATTACTCTCTCGAGGTTTAGCCCGTTAATTTGGGACTACCATTCTCATGGATCCATCCCAATTCCTTGTTAGGTCAATCTTGGGGTCATAGACTCTCTTTCTGAAGAAGAATCAAGACCCACTAAACTAAACTTAGTGTTTGCAACCACCAAATCCTAATGGAAACATAAGATTAACCAGAATAACAAACACCCAACATCATTCAAGCATTAAACAATCATACTCATTTATTACCCACACTAGGGTTGAGCCACAACCCTAGCTAATGAGTTTAGCTAGACATAATAACAACAGAAATTGAAGAAATAGAAGATAAAATGGACATATTAATTAACAACAATGTTAATCTACAAGAATCCATGTTAATACTGTGAGTACGTGATTTTTGCTTCACGAAAACTACTCCAAAAGAAATCAAAAATAAAACAAATATCCTTTAGGTACAATTTTAAGAATTCGCGTGACATTTTGGTTAATTATTTGTATTTTTGTCCGTGAATGTTTATCTAGTTTTAATTAATTAATAAAAAATACAAAAATATATGTTGCGTGCATATTTAGGACTTAATTGTGCACTTAGGAATTAACTGAACCATGTTTAGTTTTTAAAAGAACTAAAATCACAAAAATATGTATTTTTGGTAATTTTATCATTTTTGTTTAAATTGTGTGATTTTGTTTTAATTAATGTTTGATCTTGTGTGTTAATTATTGTTACGGGTTAATTAATATCTTTTCAAGATAATTTTGGTTTTACAACTTGTTTTAGGATTTTTGGTAATTAGTAATTAAAAAGGAATTAAAAGAAGAAAAAGAAAAGAGTGGAGAGTACAATAAATCAGAATGGGCCAAATTGATTTGAAGCCAAAGCCCAATTTTAATATCAGACGACCCGGTCCAAATTTGCCTGGCCATACAAATGCCCAAACGACGCCGTTTCCAGGCCAGGTAATCTCAGCCGTTGATCTTGCATGATCCTATGGTTGAGATTCCATCTCTTTACCCATTTTCTAACCTGATCCGTTACCCGGTTCCCACCGACCCCCAACTTTAACCAAATGGTACCGTTTCATTTGGAGGTTGATCATTAATGATCCAAAGGCCAAGATTGAATTCCCCCCCTCATATAATCCCCATCTCTTACCCCGCGCCCCCCATAACCAAATACCCCCCCTTACCATTATCGTCTCTCTCAGAGACGGACCAAGCAATAGCAAAACCCTAGCCGCCCCTAGACTCCTCCGCCTGAAACCCGGCGGCAACAACGCCGCCGGTCACCAAATTAACACCCCTTAAGCATCTGACCACACTCTCCATGATTCCACCGCCCGTTTACCTCAAATCACTTCCCATCGTCTCGAATCTTCATTTGAAGATTCGAGCAGAACTTGAACCTGCCCCAACCAAGCCCAAACTCACACCCTGGCACCCCTTGACCTCCCTCGTTACCAAAACACCATTGGCCTGGTTCGAATCTTGCTAGAACCATTCGAACCCTAAAATCGAACCAAGAACCCTAGAAAAACCAAAACTTGGGGTCTGTCCGAAATTGAAGGAAAATTTGGGGTCTAATCGACCTTAGTCGAAGTGTTCTCAGTTGAGAACACTCGATTAAGGTCCGTCGAGTCAAGAGTTCGACCTGGGTTCGTCTGAGTTTATGTTTTTGGAGGTTTTTTTCTCCTTTCCTTTTTGTTCTTGTTTATTGTTATTTGTTTGTGTTTTGTATTGATTTTGTTCTTGACTTTTATTCATCGTGGTTCTCTACTCCATCTGACCTTTTTTTTTGGTCGAACTTTCTTCTGTTCATTGTGAATGTATGTTATAAGCTATATTCGATTTGAATAACTTCGTCGAATAGTTAGTTTCATATAAGTTCCCTGTTTTGTCCAAAGCCACTGGAATCACCCTATGTGTCTGTTTGATTCTGATATTTGTTAGTTGTATATGTCATAAACTCTGTAATCTATTATTTAAGTATCGTCAATTAATCTGATTGAAAAACTAGAGAAGCATGATAATAGGCCATTTTTGTTCTCCAGTATGTTTACCATTTTTTTTGCTTCTTTCTTGTTCTGATTTTGTGATCGAAATGAACCTGTTTGGTGAATTTAGTTTTCCCATTTGAACCAGGCTACTTGTTCATTTGTATCAACCCCCTGCTTGATCATTTGGTTGAATTTGAGAATTGGTTATAGCTGTATAATTATTTGGTGATTAGTAATCAGTATTAGTTACAATTTAGAGAGGTTTAAATATAGATTGATAAGGCTCAGGTTAGGAAAGTAATACACAGGGGTTAAGGGGGTAATTTTGGGATTTAACAGAGTTTGTAATTAGGATAATTTAAGGGTCTATCAAGTGGGTAATTAGATGCTATTAGTTTAATCTCAATGGGGGACATAACATAATAGCATGGGTTTAATATGAATATTATAAGACACCCATGACCCTTGATTGAAACAAGAGGGCACAAAGCATGTAAGCATGGGGAACCAATAACTTGCATCAAGAGAAGGCCTTAAGGCATGGGAATCGAAGGGGTATGGGCAGAGCTTAAGGTTTGATTATTCCCAGGCAGTGTTAGGGGCCTGTTTTAGGCTATAAATAGGCTCACTTAAGACTAAGAAAGGGCTGGAATTTTAAGGTAAAAACTCCAGAGATATAGAGTTTGAGAGGCTGGTGTTTCTTTTACCTCAAAGAGTTCAGTAATTATAGAGTGGAGCATAGGTTGGATTTTGAACACTAAGAAAGTTCAGTACATAGAGAGTCTGAAGAACAGAAAATCAAAAATTTATTGTCCCATCGCATTGCTGGTTCACTCTGTTTCTGCCTGTGATTGCTATTGGTATTTCTGGGGTTTCATTTGGCTTTGTTTCCTGAGTTTGGTTGGTTATTTGGTTATTGCTCCACTAGTTGTTGCTGGAATTTGTCCTGTTGGTTTCCGAATCTATTACTGGGTTATTGCATTACTGCTTTGCGGGTTGTCGCTGTGCTGTATTGTTACTACTGCTGCTGATTCTCATCTTCCTCTTCTCTTGTTTCCAATACCAGGTACACGACTGTAACACTGGCTATTGTAAGCTGAAAAATGTAGAAGCATGAATACATATGAAAAATGGAAGTTTGAAGTTTTGATTTAACTTTTCTTCTTTACATGATTGTATTTTAGAACATTTCTTATATTATTGTTATGTAGATTTCTGCCAGCTTTGTATAGCTGGACTGTATTCAGTTTGATTTGGATTAATTGAAGTTATAATTATAATGAACTATTAAGATGTAGTTACCAGCTGTAGTTAGTATTTGTTTGTATTTAAGGCAGACTTTAGGTCTGTGTATCCTAATGGATTAGTGTTAGTCATTCTTCCTGGTGCAATGTAGCTTTAATCATTTAGTTAACTCTACCAAGAAGCTAATTCCATTGGGCAGTATATAGGCCAGTATTTGAATCCAGTTTGATAACATCTTCTAGTAGTTAATTCCGGTAGCCCCACTCATCTAAAACTGTTAGTTTAAACCAATTAGAGAATGGTTAGTTTGTTCTAATATTTTGTCAAACTCGCATGCTATTTATAATTTCAGCTTTAGTAATATTCGCTTGTAGAATAAGGCACGAAACAATCTCCCTTATGCAAGCTCGAGTGCCATTTCCGTTCACATTAATCTAATAACTAATAAGAGGCCCGAGCTTGTCAAATATGTAAATCAATTAGGACTTTTTCTTCTTTCATTTTTAGAGACGAACAAAAAAATAAAAAATGTAGTCATTTTAGGGTGATCCTTTTAAAATAAATGAGACGAGCCTCACCAAATAAAATGCACAAACTGCGGGCCCTCATAAGTGCATATATTAAAATACTTAGTTTTCGGGACGGGCCGTTTAGCAAATTTCACGGCCTTTTCCCAAAATAATAATACATTAGTCGCTTTAGGTGTGTCTTTAATAATTTTACCTTCCTAAGTTTGGGTGTGCATTTCATGCGACCCAAATCCAAATCCTAAAACGTTGGATAAAATATGTTTCGGATTGCGGGTGCATTTCATGTGACGCGATCTAAAGACATGTTTTAAACGACGTTCAATTTTCCTTAAAATTAATTAAAATCGGTAAATAATTTAAAATTTGCACATAGGTTAAAGCATGTTATAGAATCAGATAATTAAGCCAAATATGACAGTTGAACGACCGTGCTAGAACCACGGAACTCGGGAATGCCTAGCACCTTCTCCCGAGTTAACAGAATTCCTTATCCAGATTTCTGATTCGTAGACTGTAATATGGAATCAACTTTTTCCTCGATTCGGGATTCAAACCGGTGACTTGGGACACCCTAAATCTCTCAAGTGACGATTCCAACTTTTAATAATAAGTCCCATTTCGATTGTCCTTTAATTGGAAAAACTCCCCTTTACTACGCCCTTCGCGGGGTGCGGTAGCGAAAAAGGGAGGTGTGTCAGCTCTGGCGATTCCACTGGGGAACCAACCCAGAACCATTGGTTCAGGGTTAGAATTCGAGCTTAGAATGAATTGTTGTGTTTGGCTTTATATGATATTGTTGCATGATCTATGCTTAATGTGCTAATTGACTGCTTTACCGCTTTGATATTTTGTGAACTGCATATAAACTGTGCCGAAACCTATCTCCTCTCTGAGTCTTCCAAATCATGAAGAAGGGTGCACTTCGTGTGACTTCTTTTCTGTATAGAGTCTATCCCAATTTTAGAACGTGGTTCGGATAAGTTGCAAAGCCGGTGAAGCTTCTGTATTCCCGGTACGCTGCCTCCCCCTCGTCTCGAGTTATCCGCTCGGGTAAGCCAGGTTTAGAACAAACACCTGGTTTTAAACCTAGAATAACAAAGCCTCATACCGGATCCCTAGTAGGAACATTTATTTGCACCATGTACATTTGACTTAGGGGACTCAACGCAGGGGTTGGGTCCGTCTAGGATAAGCAACCTAAAGTGAAAAGACCATCCTGCTGCATCCTGTTTGGTTTATGCATTTATTTGTTCAGACTTGCATGCAGACCGGCTTACGAAAATTGGGAATGCTAGAAAATCGGGGAAAAGGAAAATAGCAATGTATTGTCAGAAAAACCAATGCCCAAGTAATGTCGAAACCCCGCCAAAATTTTGGAAAAAAAAGAAGAAAAAAAAGAAGAAAAAAAGTGGTGTTTTCGAAAAGATATGAGCCTTGTTTTTAAATCTAGTTCATTTTTCCTTGCCCGAACTACGTCGGTTTTATTCTCACCGGATGTAAGATACGTAGGCAACCCTCATCAGGTCCAACTTCCCTTTTGCAAAAATAACCAGAAAAGGTCAATTTTTTTTTATATTATAAATCAAGTGATGCTGTTTTTGTCAAAAATAGCCAAATGTTCCCGAAAGGGACGCCGTAAGGCTGACTTTGCGTAAACGGCCACTTTTGAGTTTTGACCGGTTGACCCTCACAGCCTTAAAATCTTCATCTCCGAAGCGCTGAAGGGCCGTGTTCGGAAAATCAGATCTTTCTTTGTAAATAGGAAAATAGGCAAATCATTTTTGAGTCCAATAAATTATTACTTTTTATTTAAATCGCCTTAATAAATGTGCAGGATGAGCACAAGTGAAAACAAACCCTTCACAGTCTTTAGCGAGGTCCCTCTCCAGCTCCATATATGGTGGAACGATTTGGAAAAAAGTAGCAAAGAAATAGTGGTCAGAATCTTGGGGGGTCTTATCAGTCTACTGAATGTCAGGGCAAGGCCGGATGTCATCAAGGCTTTAATACCATTTTGGGACCCGACCAGAAATGTGTTTCGCTTTGCGGATTTTGAGCTTACGCCCACACTGGAAGAAGTAGCAGGTTATGCGGGTATGAATGGGAATTTGAGAGGTCAGTATCTGTTGTCACCAAGGCCGGTATCTCAACACCGCTTTCTAGATTTGTTAAATATCAGTCGGACTGTGCAAAATAATGATTTATCAAAGGGATGCTGCGCTCTTCAGTTCTTATATCAGCTTAATGGTAATCCGCGTGGTTTTGACGAGCCAAATTTATGACTGACTCATGCCGGAAACAGAAGTAAATGGGAAGCAAGATGAACCTTGGCATTCATAACAGCATTCTTGGGAATCGTGGTTTGCCCACGAAAAGATAAGAAAATAGAGATAGGTCTTGTGGGGATGGTCGACGTCGCAATGAAAAGGGCCGACAACACTATAGTTCCCCTGATCTTATCAGAAATGTACCGAGCATTGACTGTGTGTAAGGAGGGAGGAAGTTTTTTCCAAGGTTGCAATCTATTACTTTAGTTGTGGATGCAAGAGCATCTCTATCATCAGGTGGGGTATATGAATTACGGGCTGACTGGTTTAAACTGCATTGAAAAGTTTGAGAAGCGGGTAACTTCCCTGAGGGTACTGAAGATTGGTTTGCATGACTGAGATCCCTGACGGTGGACCAAATTGAATGGGCATTCGGGTGGTTTCCCGCTACTGAAGCAGTATACATGTCAGCAAAAGAATGTTATGTTCCTTTGATGGGTGTCCGTAGTATCCAACCATACGCTCCCCATCGGGTGTTGCGTCAATTGGGAAGGTTCCAGGTTGTCCCTAATGATGAAGATTTGAGCAAGCATGTCATCGAGCTAAGTCCGAAAGCCACGTTCCCGAAAGATACCATTCGCAAGTTGTGGCACGAATGTAGATTCCTTGAGCCCAAAACTATGGTACGAGATTTGGCCAAAGGCGAGGCAGACCCAAAGTATGATGCATGGTTCGGGAAAAGATTCCAGACTCATCAGAGGCCTGCTAAAAGGGCCCATGTCCAGCAATTCACGGATGACTCGCAATAACAATGGGTTTGGTTGGCAAGAGAAGAAGGCTATCGGGTTGAAATTGGTAAGCTGAAACGGCAAATTGCAAACCTGAAATATGGAAATAGCTTGCAAATTGATGCTGATACGGGAGAAAAGAACAGGTTGAGGCAAGAAAACGAGGCCCTGAAAACCTAAATCCGACGAGTCAGAATGGATGCCAACAACCAACAGAAAAATCTGACCGACAAAAGAATGATAGCTGCGTTGAGAAATCAGGTCATTGAAAGCCAAGAGGGTCTGGAAAGGGCATAAGCTAGCATAGCAAGAATTCGAGCCAGATGGGCAAAAGGTACAATAGCGCGAACCAAGCACCTGCTTCAAGTGAAGAGGGATTATGAAGGGACCATTGCTATATTAAGAGAAACAAATTCCACTCTCAAAGAACGGGTCTTTAAACAAGCCCGAGATGCTAGAACTGACAGAGAGCGCTGCTATGATTTGATGGCACGAATGGAAGAACAAATGGATAGGTTCCAAGATCAACTTGCTGACAACGCTCAATTGCTGGGAGCAAAGAATCAACGAATAGGGAAACTGCTTATGGAAAGGGATAGAATCAGGGGTAGAATCGAAGAGATCGGGCACTACATCACCATGAGGTGCCTAGCATGTGAGGAAATGCCCCGTACTACCCTCTTTGCTTCAGTCATGGGCTACGCCCACCAGATCATGGAAGAATTGAAAATCTTGCAAAGGGGTCTTGCACCAAAGCTCGCGAAAAGGCCGAACGACGCCCCGCGGGCACCAAAATTCAAAGTTTTAATGTATCCCTAGTTCAAGTCTGTGCTTGCTGTTTTTTTCAAGAGTCTGTTGTCTGCCTGAGTCATGTTAGTAGTTTGGAGTCTGCATTTTGTTTTTCCTTTTTCAAATGGGTAGCTTGTAATAGCATATTTCGGTAATGAAATGAAAGATTCCAAAAATTTTGTGTCTTTATTTTTGTGTGGCAGAACTACGCCCGGTCTGATTCATGGGGGGACAAGATACGTAGGCAATCCCCATAAGATTCGACCACCGCTAAAAGAGAAAAAGAGAAAGTGAATAAAAGAAAGATAGAGAGAAAAAGAAAAAGAGAAAAGAAGGAAATAATGGAGGGTTTCCGAAATATTTGAAAGAGGCACAAAAAAAATAAGCCGGGATGATGCATGCGGTCGGAGCAAAAACATGTTGGAAATGGTTAACTACCTAAGAACATTGCATCCCCCAACGTGCAATTGCAATATCTGTTAAAACTCTAACGCTGACAAGTTTGTTGTTTTTCCAACTTCATCCAGTTAGTTTGTTAGAGCATACTGGCACCATACCATTATCAAACAAGATTGAAAGGGCCTATACTGAAAAGCATGACTAACTCAGAAAACAGTGTTGAGGAGGAAAGAACGAAAAGTCAGCTCCTGAAGGAGGCAATGGAAAAAATGGAAAAAATGGGACTGGAGATGAACGAAATGCAGCTAGCCTTGGCTAGGGTACAAAAGGGGCCTGAACCACCCATTACTCCTGCTCTCCCACCAGGACACACACCGGAATACCCTCCCCCGGCCCTTCGACAAGCTTCCACATTCACCACTACTATCAGGGAAGAAATCCCTATGATCCCCAAGCTCCACCACCCAATCAGAACCCTCCCCCACCAAATGTTCCTGTTTTCATGGGACCCCTACCAGCCACGCTATAGAGATCATCTAGCGAGCCGTTGTTTCAGGCTCACGATACCCAATATTACCCCCCTAAACCCACATTCAAAGCACCCGATCCACATGCCTATAATCCCCACTTGGAGGTCCCGACGGAGATTAAAAAGCCGGCCAAGAGCCCAGAGCAAGACGAAGTGATGCGAAAATTTAAAAGCCTCGAGCAGTCCTTCAGAAATATGCATGGGTTAGGCAACCAGGTCAGCGTGGCCTATAAGGATCTATTCCCTTTCCCTGACGTCCAATTGCCGGCGGGGTTCAAAATGCCAAAGTTTGATCTATACGAGGGGCACGACAATCCTATGGCGCATCTGCGAGGGTTTTGTAGCAAGATGAGAGGAGCATGTGGTAAAGATGAGTTGTTGATAGCTTACTTTGGCCAAAGTCTAAGTGGGTCTGCACTGGAATGGTACACAAGACAGGATCCGAGCAGGTGGTACACCTG
>MU736867.1:19081-35415 GCA_026770625.1 Nicotiana glauca | reverse complement strand
ATGCGAAATAAGACAAATATGCCCGTGAACTATGCGAAATAGCACAAATATGCCCGTGAACTATGTGAAATAGCACAAATATGCCCGTGAACTATGCGAATTAGCACAAATATGCCCGTGAACTATGCGAAATAGGACAAATATGCCCGTCGAATTAGGACATGGGTCGGGTCGGGTCGGTTATTTTTAAGTTGGGTTTGGTTAATTTGGTATCAATAAATTAAAAATAAAAATAAAATCAGGTTTCCGTCAAATAAGGGCATATATGCCCAACTATTGGACGGAATGGGCATATTTGGGCCAAACTATAAACGACGGGTATATTTGTCCTATTTTGCATAGTTCACGGGCATATTTGGACCTTTTCCCTTTTCTAATTTCAAACTTAGTTTTCGAATCAATAGGCTGTCTACAGCTAACTTCTAGTAGAGACTGTTATAGTGCAGAAATTATTCAAAATGATTTAGTTTTCGAATCAATAGGCTGTCTACAGCTAACTTCTGGCAGAGACTGTTATAGTGCAGAAATTATTCAAAATGAAGAAGGGCGTATCTCAAATATCATCATAAACATAAGCCAGGTAAAGTTCATTGTTTACAGGATGCACTACAAATGGCCACTGTGCAACTCATACAGAGTACAATAAATCAAGTTCAGATATTGCAGCTCCATAATGAACTATAAACCAGGTGTTTCCTTTGACAACTACATAAGTGTTCTGACAATCCAAATTAGAATGCAAAGGATTTACTTCTCCTTGGTATAGTGTCGCACAACAAAGGCTAAACCCAAAATCAAGAGGGGCACAAGAAACTGCAAGATTTTGATAACGAATTCCGGAGTCTTGTCTGGATTGTATGTGGCTTGTTGTGGTGGGACATAAGCACGTTTCAGCGGAAATGTTGATGCATCAATTTCTCCAATGTAATATTTATCCATCATCTTTCTAGCATCATCACTGTGGCCGACATCTTCAAAGTCATTTGTTGCATCTTTCCCTGTCAGACAATCAAAATTTCAGAAACCAAAGCATAGAGAAAGCCTTTATCTACGGTTAGAACCAAGATAAACTGTGTGAAATACTCGGTCATTACCTGTTGCTGAAAGCAAAACTTCATCACCACCTGGATGATCTTCCATGAATGGAGTCACATCATACACCTAGAGAGCAATACCACGACATAAATCAATATTTGTATTAAGGAAGGAGAAAATAAGGACTTGGATCCGTAAAAGGAAAAATATTGGAAAAGATATGGGTAGGTGTATAGCAACTGGAAGTATCCAAGAAAAATATTAAAGAAGAGATAGAGAGACAGCGTAAGCAGCTTAAAGCAGAATGTCCATTGTCGCATCCTTTAGGTGCTCCTCAGAGTGATGCTTGTAATAGCACTGAGTAGGAAACTGCTTTCTAACTTTTCATACCTGACTGGCTAGTAATAAAGTTGAAGAAGTACACTAGTGTATCAGATGGTCTTTCTTTTACTAATCAGATGCAAGTGAAATTTATTTTATTAAGCTCAACATCTGTTCCTCAAATGAAATTAAAGGACCGTTGCTCGACGAGGTTACTCTGTTTCCTTAAACTTGCCAAAACTGCTAATTGGAATTCAAGAACGGGCAGGGGAAGTCAGGTTAAGACATTTTGCTTCATTAGCATAATGTAAGTCTGATTTGCATGAAGCATACTCCTACAAAGCTTTCACCTGTGACAGAAGTTAAAGAGTCACTGAGATACATGACCGAACATGCTTCATGTGGCTAGAGATTTTCTTCTTTGAATCACCAGAACATTGGAAGTTTGGAACATGTCACTTCGTCTTTTAACATTCAAAGCTATTTGGTGGAGAATGGAATCAAGAAGAAAATAATAACCAAAAAAACAGCTGAAGGAATGGAATGGAATGGCTCATTCACACCACAAGGCTATAATGAGACATAAAATGTCTCCGAGCTTCAGATGTATATCCACTTATAACGATGTGAATGTATAGGTTTTATGATATAAATTTGTCAATGTAACGAGCCTGCCATCATAATATGTGATACCAGTCACCTTTTTTCTTTTCTTTTTTTTTTCTTTCTTAGTTTTGTTTGTTGTTGTGGGGGGGATATGATACTAGCCACTTATTGTCATTGCCAAAATCTATCATTGCGGACCTTAGACCCAGAGAAAAAAGAAAAAGAACACTGGATTTATCCACCTCTGCATAAATTTCACCATGTACGTGTTTCTCCCACCAGTACAGTACAGGTACCGGGTAACTCTGCCCCCACCAGTACAGTACAGGTACCGGGTAACTCTGCCCAGCGGGAAGAAATCGTTAATTTAAAGTTCAGTTGCTTTATCTCTACTATCAACCTCTGATGTTCTAAACTGCTAATTTCTCTGGGACAAGTCACTTACCTAGACACCTGCCTTTTCTTCCCAGCCCCGAGGGAAACCTTCAAATTTATGTTACTATGATAAACCTTACGCATTTGATTCTTGTTACCTTTCTCAAAAGAAAAAAGACAAATCTTAAGCATTTGAGGAAAAAAGTTATTACTTTGTCCAATACTATCAACCTTTTTGTCTCTGTCTTAGTTTCAGAATTCAACTCTTCAACTAACAATATCAGCACCAAATGAGTGCACACTGGCGGATCCACGTTAAGAAGTGTGGGGCGCATGAACCCGTGCTGCTTGCAAATAATGTAAATGTCCTGTGTAATTTTTTTAGGTGTTTTGCTATATGGTACTGTTGGCACCCATGGTCAAGATTCAGTGTTGGTGCCTTGGTTCGAGACTGTATGGTCTTGTAAGTTATTTTTGTTTTTAGCTTCCATTTCTTCTTATTGTACGTTCTACTTTTTCTATTCTCTCTTTTGTCCTTTTTCTTTCTTTTCTTTCTCTCCTTGATTGCATCCAACACAATTAGTTCTCCAAGACTTCATGGTAAACAACAAATTAAGGATTCAAAGATTAGCTATTAATTACTTCAAATAGAGATTTGTTTCTTTCTATCTTGAACCATACGAAATATAGATTTGTTTTTTTTTAAGTAATTCACATAAAAAGAATAAGACTTTTTGATATTTTCGCACTTCTTTTTGCCACTGAAACTTGCACAAATTTCAATTTTTACGACATTAAATTGTCATTAGCAATCTAATTTCCCTATTCATTTTGAATTTTGATGGCAAGAACTGAATAAGTTGAGACAATTCAACTAATAATTCATCTATTTAATGGACAAAACGAAAATAAAACAAAATCCATCAAGAATAATACTACTACTAAGAAAGAACAGGACGGACTAATCAAGATCTAACCTTTCCGCTGATGATAAGCCAACAATCTTTGGTCTTGTTGTGTTTGGAAACCTCCTCAAATACATGTACTTTCTGATCTGAACCCATCTCTGCCCTGCTACTGCACACCCAAATTCACCTCAATTACGTTAAACAAAGTTGATAGATTTTGCACAACAAGTGGAATCTCTATAAACTATGCATATACTCACGAAAGAGGACTTTATTGTCTCAGATTTTCCAAATCTAAACAATTTTGTTCACCAAACACCTTTGAATAGAATTGAATATAAATATGCATATATAGATGGAAATTACGATGTCGTTTCACGCCCCGCCCATTGTTATGGACTCAAGTGTGCCAACCGGTAACCGGTGGTAGTTAAAAGTTGGAGAGTACAGTACTAATACTTTGAATTATGACAGCTTTGACACCGCATTTTCTGGTTTTCTACACTTTTGGTTCTTCAACTTTCTCCAAATTGGTGCCTTTTGTTTTCTTTTTTCCTTTTGGGATTTCTTTTTGTTGCTTTTGGGTTGTTAGGTAAGTCAATTTATACATTTGGAAATTCGAATCTTAACACCCGAGACATGAAATTGTGTCATTATTGTATGGTGACTATAATATAGACATTGTTTATGCTGAATAATAATGTAATAATTGTTATATAATAATGTCCAGATTGTTATGCAAAGATTGTTTATTTTAAGTGTTTTTATTTTTTATTTTTAAATGTTCTTATTTTATGTTATGCGTAAAATAACACTCTAAGTTATCGCATAACTTGTGTGGATATAAGTTTAATGAGGCCAACCAAATGTGTTAAGTGATGCGGCATTAATTTTCTCTACGATTAACTAAATAAGTAATAATTTATGTGAAATTTGGTATTGTGATAATTTCTTTAGTAAGGCAAACCAAACAACCCATAACTATTCTCCTAATACATATTGTTTGTCTTTCAAGATTTTTAGACACATTTAAGAAATACAATTAGAAACCTTTATTATGAGAATGTTTTTCTAAAATGCCTTGTACCTCTCCCTTAAATGTCTCACTTAAATATGAATTTGCAAAATAATAATAATAAATGACTTCTTTTCAAAAATTAACAATTTTGAACAAATTCAACTTTCCAAACTACTATTAATATTTGTACCTAAAGAAGTACCATACTATTTAGTTACTTTTTCCATGATTAAATTTTGAAACACTTAATTCATATTTGAATCACCAATCACATCGACAATTTTCTCATTCAAACTTTGATCACCAAGAGTTATTAGATGACAAAAAGATCATTTTGGTGTAAACTTCCAAAATGTCTTGTTTAGAAAATATTTACGTAAAGAAATGGAAGTTGATATATTTTATTTTTTAATAATCTAAGGTTTACGCCCGCTGGAATGAATAGATTCTGTGTCTCTACAAACCACCCACCTTCCATTGAAAATGATGGCATTGCCAATAGAAAATATATATTTTCATTTGCCCATTGAAGCCTGTTTTTCTACTTCTTCTTTTTCCTCCTACTTTCAGGATAGTCAATATTCAAATACATATTATCCACGTCTAGTCCCTTAACCACTCTTCTTATATACAATGTTCAAGACGTGTACTGGAATATCTATCCATATTGCCAAGAAAAATAAATTCTCAGAGAAGACTGAAATTATTTAGCTAAGGCCCCTTGGGCAATGATATGAATATAACCAATGCCAAATCTTGTCTTACTTACAACTTGTTCAGAGTTTGTTCGAGTCAGACGATGTAATCGGGCTGTTATATCATAGGGGAGACAAGTCAAGAAAATTACTACTGGACCAGTGAAGACTTTGCTGCAGTGGGCTTGAATCTCCTTAGAGAGAGCGAGATATCCGCGCCAAAACCTTAAGATATTTTATTTTCTTCATTTTATTTTTCAACTGTAATTATATTTTCACCAACAATTTTAAGGAGATTCAAATGGCTACAGTTGAAAATCTGCGGATACCAAGGTGGGAGATCTCAACAAGCCATTTCGTTTCAATGGTACTCATTTCAAGAGATGAAAGGAAAAATATTTTTTTATTTGAGTCTTCTCAATATTTCTTACGTTTTAACCGAGAAGAATCCAAGCAGAGTAGACAACTCCTCCATGAATAATGATGAGCTAATTGCCCTTCAAGAAAAAATTGAAAAATATAATGATTACAAGTGTCGGTATTATCTTATTAATTGTCTATGTGATAATTTTTATTATTATAATGATAGAACTTACTCTATTGCAAAAAAAATTTAGAAAGCATTGTAGAGTAAGTATGATACCGAGGAGGCATGTGCGAAAAAATATGATGCTTCATTTTTAAACGGTGGACAACAATCTATAGTAGACCAAGCTCAAGACTTCATAATGATCATGGAGAGCCCAGGTCCGGGGATATTAAAATTGGAGACAATCTTATTGTTTTGTGGCATAATAGATAAACTTTCACTTTCATGGAAGGACTTTCAAAAAATTATGCATCACAAACAAAAGAAAACTTCACTAGAGACGTTGATAATGCAGATTCGCATGGAAGAAGAGGCAAGATGCCAAGGTGCACTTATGCAATCAGAAGAGAGCACTCTACAACCCGTCACTACAAAGGTAAATTTAATTACTTTAAATAATATTACTCCTGAAACTCACAAAAATACCTCTTTGAAGCCGAAGAAGAAGACTTTTAAGAAAAATTATGGTAGACCTCCGAAGAAGAATAATGGTGCAAACAACCAAGCACAGAATTAACAAGTTCAAATTGCAAAACCATGCTTTGTCTGTGGCAAGAGCGGGCATATTGCTCGATTTTGCAAATTTCAGAAATGTGGTCCTACACAACAGGCAAACGTTATCGACGAGCTACTTGTGGCGGTGATAACAGATATTAACATGGTAGAAAATGTTCATGGATGGTGGGCTAATTCTGGAGCAAATCGTCGTGTTTGCTATGTTAGAGATTGGCTTAAAGTGTATAATCCATTTGAGGAGCCCAAAACCATCATGCTTGGTGATTCTCACACAACCCAGGTGCTTGAAAAGGGAGAGGTCGAGTTGAAGTTCACTTTAGGAAGAGCATTAACGTTGAAAGGCGTACTTTATACTTCTTCAATGAGAAAAAATTTGATGTCTAATTTTCTTCTTAACGAGGCAGGCTTCAAACAAATTAATGAGAGTGATCAATATGTAATAGTAAAAAAGGATATTTTTATGGGTAAGGGGTACGCATGAGATGGGATGTTCAAGTTGAATGTTGAGATGAATAAAAATTCTTCTAGTTCTGTTTATATGCTTTCTTCTACTAATTTTTTGCATGCTCGCTTGTGTCATATTAATAATCGCTATGTGGGAATCATGAGTAGTTTATGATTAATCCCTTAAAAAGAATATTGAAAATGTGAGGCTTGTAGTAAAGCTAAATAACTAAAATGCCTCATTTCCAAGTTGAAAGAAAAATTGAATTGTTAGAATTAGTTCATACTGATATTTGTGAACTTGGAGGAATTTTAACTCGTAGAGGAAATAGATATTTTATCACTTTTATTGATGATTTCTCTAAGTACACATATGTTTACTTGATGAAAAATAAAAGTGATGCGTTTGAAAATTTTAAAAATTATCTCCATGAGGTTGAAAATCAATTCGATAGAAAAATAAAAAGAATAAGAAGTGATAGAGGTCGTGAATATAAGTCTAGTGAATTTGATTCTTTTGTTAGATCATTTGGAATAATTCATGAAACTACTCCACCTTATTCTCCTGCATCAAATGGCGTGGTTAAAAGAAAAAATAGAACTTTGTTAGAGTTAACTAATGCCATGCTTATTGAGTCAAATGCACCTTTAAATTTGTGGGGTGAACTAATTTTTACTGCATGTTATATATTGAATAGGGTGCCTCATAAGAAAACAAAATTGACACCATTTGAGCTGTGGAAAAATCACAAGCTAAATTTGAATTATTTGAGAGTTTGGGTTATTTAGCCTATGTTAGGCTAACGGATCCTAAAATTATAAAATTAGGTAAAAAAGTTACTGCTTGTGCTTTTCTTGGTTATGCTTCTAATAGTACAGCCTATAGATTTTTAAATCTTGAAGAGAATATAATTATAGAATCAGGTGATGCTATTTTTCATGAAAATAAATTTTTATTTGAGTCTAAAAATAGTGGGGGTCAAAGAGTAAAGATAATTGTTTGTCTGTGTCTAGTTCTTCAACTTCTATTTTGCAAAATAAAGAAAATGATGCTTTTGAGTTAAGAAGAAGTAAAAGAGCTAGAATAGAAAAAGATTTTGGTCCTGATTTTTATGTTTTAAATATTGAAAATGACCCTCTTACTTTACAAAAAGCTTTATTATCACCTAATCCTATTTTTTTGGAAAGAGGCTGTAAATGATAAAATGGAGTCACTAATTTCTAATAAAACTTGGAAGTTAGTTGATTTACCACCAGGTTGTAAAATAATTGGGCGCAAATGGGTCCTAAGAAAAAAATTAAAACCAGATGGACCTGTTGATAAGTATAAAGCTAGGTTAGTTGCTAAGCAACTAGAAGGCCTAGAATTTTTTGATACTTTTTCTCTGGTAACTATAATTACATCCTAGACTTTTAATTGTTGTTGCTGCAATTTTGGATTTGCATTCATCAAATGAATGTAAAAACTGCTTTTTTAAATGGGGACCTAAATGAAAAAATTTATATGGATCAACCTGAGGGTGTTATAGAAGCAGGCCAAGAAAGTAAAGTGTGTAAACTTACTAAATCCCTATATGGCTTGAAACATGCACCTATGCAATGGCATGAAAAGTTTGATTCCTACATAGTTGAAAATGGTTTTAAATCAAGTAAGTCTCATAAGTGCATCTATCATAAGTCTTGGAATAATTCACATGTAATTGTTTGCCTCTATGTTGATGATTTATTAATATTTGTCTCTAACATGAATGTTATTGGAGAAACTATGTCACGGCCCTAGTTCGCCCTCCGTGAATATATCGTGATGGCACATAGTCCCTACGACTAGGTAAGTCTAACAATGCGAAAACAACATAACTTGCGGAAACAAATAAATAAAACTGAACCAACTAGAAGGAAAACTGTATATAAATGTCGCTCAGATTATGCAACTCAATAATGCGAAAGTCTACAATATCATCCCAAAACCCAAAAACTCACGGGAACACAAGCTAACAGAAGGTAATACACTGCTCTAACTCCAGAATATCTAAAATAACAGTACGAAAGGAATAGCTAACTGCTAAAGCTAGAATAAAATATAGACTCCTGGTCTGCGGACGCGGGAGATGTACCTCGAAGTCTCTGCTAGATCTCTCCGCCTCGAGGATGATATGCCTGGGTAGAGCTACATGGATCTGCACATGAAAAACATGCACAGAAGGGGCATGAGTACACCACAACGGTACTCAGTAAGTGCCAAGCCTAACCTCGGTTGGGTAGTGACGAGGAAGATCAGGGCCCTACTGAGAATGAACATAATAATAAGTCTTGCAACAACATGAAATAAACAGTTATAATTAGTACAACTATGAAGTAAGACAGGTTATATAAGGCAACAATTAACACTCAGAGAATAAGATAACACGGAGTAAAAACAACTCAATATCAATACCAACAATGAGGGTCTCCCAGGATACCATCCTGTAGTCCCTTTCATCAACTGTCCAAGGAGCTCCCAGAATACCGTCCCGTAGTCCAGCTATCACAGTGCAAGGGGAATCTACCAGGAATCTAATCCGTAGTCCCAATGTAAATACACAGTCACAACAAGAAGATATCCAGAAATGAAGTTCAAAGATACAAGGCAACAGGTAGTTCTAGCCTAACATGCTTCATGTAGTACAAACAAAGCAACTAGAGCAAATAGGCAATTTAGACCAACTAAACATGTTTTTCTAACTAACACAGGCTATAATTGCAAATGAAATAAAACAGATAAGAAAGAAACTCAGTCTAAATATTTAAGTAAAACTGGATTTTCAACAATTAGCTCAAGTAGGCGCTCGTCACCTGAAGTACAAGGCATTCAATTACCAAATATCATATCCTAAGGGGAAGGTCCCCCACACAAGGTTAGGCAAGCCACTTACGTCGAACTAGCTCCAAAATCAACTCGAAGCCACACGTTTGCCACGAGTATCCGACTCCAAATGGCCCAAATCTATTCAATTCAATTAGATATTGTAAATAACATCTCAAGCAACTGTTTCTACTATTTAATTTAAAGCTAAGACGTGAAATTAGGTGAAATGACCAAAACGCCCCTCAGGCCAACATCTTGGAGCCGGTTAAATTTTACATTTTTAGAACCCTCGTACTCTCACGAGTCTAACCACATAAAAATCTCTCAAATCGGAGGTCAAACACCCACTCAAAACTCAATAATTTGGTCTATGAAGTTTTACCAAATTTTCATCCAAAAATCCGAAATTAAGAAGGAATTCATGGTTAGATTAGTGTGTTTTAAGAATAAGAGAGTATAGAATCGTTACCCAATCGTTGTCCCTGAAAAACCCTCGAAATCTCCCTCAAATCCGAGCTCCCAAGCTTGAGTTTTAGTAAAAATAGCTAACCCTCGGATTTTTGAAATGTTTATACTGCCCAGGTATTAATGCATCGCGAACGCGGAGGAGATCACGCGTTCGCGAAGAAGGAAAATGAAGGCTGCCAAAAATGCCCTTCACGAATGCGAGGAATAGTACGCGAACGCGAAGGCCTGGGCTGTCGAAGCTACGCGAACGTGACAAACGGAACGCGAACACAATGAAGTAAATGGGCAAGCTTTGCATACACGGAAGGACTGGATGCGAATGCAAAGAGATAACAGGTCCTCCTCCAATTTTACTCTACACGAACACGTGGAGGAGGACGCGAGAGCGAAGAAGAAAATGTCAGAGTTTCGCGAACGCGAAGAAGGAATTTGATCTGCAACGGCTGAAAGATTTTCTGCAACTCTTCACAACTCCAAAATGCTTCGTTGGGCACCCGAAACACAACCGAGGCCCCCGGGACCTCAACCAAACCTACGGACATATCCCGTAACATCATTCAAACTTGTACCAACCCTTAAACCACCTAAAACAAGACCTAAGAACTTCAAATTCTATTAAAACACGCTTTCGATCAAAAACCTAACCAAACCTCGTCCGAATGACCTGAATTTTTACACACACATCCCAAATGACATGAAGGAGCTACTGCAACTCCCGAAATTCCATTCCGACCCTCGGATCAAAATCTCACTATCGGACCGAAAACTTCAAAAAATTCAAACTTCGGCATTTCAAGCCTAAATCAGCTACGGACCTCCAAAACACATTCCGAACACGCTCCCAACCCCGAAATCACCTAACGGAGCTAACGGAACCATCGGATTTCCATTCTAAGGCCGTCTTCACACTATTTTGACTACGGACAACTTTCCAACACTTAAGCTCTCATTTAGGGACTAAGTGTCCCAAAACTCTCCGAAACTCAAAACCGAACATCCCGGAAATTCAAATTAGAAGAAATAAACTTGGGGAAAGCAGTTAATAGGGGATCTAGGCGTAAATTCTTAAGACGACCGGCCGGGTCGTCACATCCTCCTACACTTAAACATTTATTTGTCCTCAAACGAGCATAGAGATATACCTGAAGTAGTGAAAAGATGAGGGTAACTGCTATGCATATCCTGCTCGGTCTCCCAGGTTGCCTCCTCGACCGGCTGACATCGCCACTGAACCTTTACTGAAGCAATGTTCTTCGACCTCAACTTTTTGATCTGCCTGTCCAATATAGCCACTGGCTCCTCAATATAGGATAGATCCTTGTCCAACTGGACTGAACTAAAATCCAACACGTGCGACAGGTCACCGTGATATCTCCGGAGCATCGAAACATGAAATACCAGATGAACTCCTGCGAAGCTGGGAGGTAAGGCAAGCTCGTAAGCAACCTCCCCAACGCGCTTCAATACCTCAAAAGGGCCAATAAATCTCGGACTCAACTTCCCTTTCTTCCCAAATCTCATAACGATGTTCATAGGCGAAACCCGAAGCAGAACCAGCTCTCCAAGCATATACGAAACATCACGAACCTTCCTGTCCGCGTAGCTCTTCTGTCTGGACTGGGCTGTACGGAGTCTATCCTGAATCACCTTAACCTTCTCCAATGCGTCCTGAACCAACTCTGTGCCCAATAGCCTGGCCTCACCCGGCTCAAACCAACCCACCGGAGATGTATACCTCCTACCATATAAAGCCTCATACGGCGCCATCTGAATGCTGGACTGATAACTGTTGTTGTAAGCAAACTCCGCCAATGGCAAGAACTGATCCCAAGACCCTCCAAACTCAATCACACATGCACGGAGCATATCCTCGTAAATTTGAATAGTGCGCTCAGACTGTCTATCCGTTTGGGGGTGAAATGATGTGCTCAACTCCACTTGAGTACCTAACTCCTGCTGCACGACTCTCCAAAACCGCGTTGTAAACTGAGTACCTCTGTCTGAAATAATAGAAACTGGAATACCATGCAGACGAATGATCTCCCGGATATAAATCTCTGCCAACCGCTCCGATAAATAAGTGGTACCCACAGGAATGAAATGAGAAGACTTGGTCAGCCGATCCACAATAACCCAAATGGCATCAAACTTCTTCAAGTTCCGTAGGAGTCCAGATACAAAGTCCATGGTGATGAGCTCCCATTTCCACTCAAAAATCTCTATCTGCTGAAGCAACCCACCCGGTCTCTGGTGCTCACACTTCACCTGCTGGCAGTTGAGGCATCTAGATACATACCCAACTATATCTTTCTTTATTCGCCTCCATGAATAGTGCTGCCTCAAGTCCTGATACATCTTCGTGGTACCCGGATGGATGGAATACCGCGAACTATAGGCCTCTGCTAAAATTAACTCTCGAAGCTCATCAACATTGGGCACACAAATCCGACCCTGCATCCTCAATACCCCGTCATCTCCAATGGTCACATCTCTGGCATCACCATGCTGAATTTTGTCCTTGAGGACAAGTAAATAAGGGTCATCATACTGCCGTTCCCTGATACGATCAAATAAAGAAGACCAGGAAACATCACAAGCTAGAACCTGACTAGGCTCTGAAAGATCCAATCTCACAAATTGGCTAGCTAAGGCCTGAACATCCATCGCCATAGGCCTCTCTGATGCTGGTAAATATGCCAAACTCCCCAAACTCTCCGCCCGGCGGCTCAAGGCATCAACCACCACATTGGCCTTGCCCGGGTGATATAGAATAGTAATATCATAGTCGTTCAGCAACTCTAACCACCTCCTCTGGCGCAAATTTAGATCATTTTGCTTGAACAAGTACTGTAAACTCCGGTGGTCATTATAGATCTCACAAGGCACATCGTACAAATAATGATACTAGATCTTCAAGGCATAGACAATAGAAGCTAACTCAAGGTCGTGGACATGGTAATTCTTCTCATGTATCTTCAACTGTCTAGACGCGAAGGCAATAACCCTACCGTCTTGCATCAATACCGCTCCGAGGCCAACCCGCGAGGCATCACAATAAATTGTATAGGACCATGAACCAGTAGGCAATATCAAAATTGGGGCTGTTGTCAAATCTGTCTTGAGCTTCTGAAAGCTCACCTCACACTCCTCTGTCCACTGAAATAGGGCACCCTTCTGGGTCAATCTAGTCATAGGGGCAGCAGTCGATGAAAATCCCTCCACAAAACAACGGTAGTAGAGCACCAAACCAAGGAAATTGCGAATCTCTATAGCTGAGGACGGCCTGGGCCAACTCTACACGACCTCTATCTTCTTCAGATCCACCCGAATGCCCTCACTCGATACCACGTGGCCTAAGAATGCCACAGAACTCAACCAAAACTCACATTTTTAGAACTTTGCATATAACTTCTTCTCTCTCAGGGTCTGAAGCACGGTCCTCAAGTGCTGCTCATGATCTTCCCGACTCCGAGAATACACCAGAATATCATCAATAAAAATAATAACAAACGAGTTGAGATATGGCCTGAATACATTGTACATCAAATGCATAAAAGCTGTTGGGGCATTAGTCTGCCCAAATGAGATAACAAGGAACTCGTAATGACCATGCCGAGTCATGAAGGCAGTCTTCGAGATATTTGGCTCGCGAATCTTTAACTGATGGTAACCTGAGCACAAGTCAATCTCAAAAAACACTTGTGCACCATAAAGCTGGTCAAATAGATCATCAATACTAGGAAAAGGATAACGATTCTTCACTGTAACCTTGTTCAACTAGCGATAATTGATAGACATGCGCATAGAACCATCCTTTTTCTTCACAAACAAGTCAGGAGAACCCTAAGGTGAGACACTGGGTCGAATAAAACCCTTATCAAGCAACGGAGGAATGGAAATGGGCTGAGTCCCCGGCAACAAATCAATGCCAAAATCAATGTCTCTATCGGGCGGCATGCCCGGAAGATCAGCTGGAAACACATCGGGATAATCCCGTACTACTGGGATATAATCAACATAAAGGGTATTAGCACTGACATCTCTCACATAAGATAAATACGTGGCACAACCCTTCTCAACCATACGCTGAGCTTTAAGGAAAGAGATAACTCTACTAGGAGTGTGATCTAAAGTACCACTCCACTCAACACACGGAATACCTGGCATAGCCAACGTCACGATCTTGGCGTGACAATCAAGAATAGAAAAATAGGGCGACAACCAGTCCATGCCCAAGATAATATCAAAATCAGCCATACCGAGAAACAATAAATCCACTCTAGTCTCAAAACCACGAATAGTAGCCATACATGACCGATAAACATGGTCCACAACAAGAGAATCCCCCACAGGAGTAGAAACATAAACAGGTGCACTCAAAGAATCTCGAGGTACACCCAAATGCAGAGCAAAGTAAGAAGACATATAGGAGTAAGTAGAGCCCGGATCGAATAGAACCGATGCCTCTCTGTGACAAACGAGTATAATACCTATAATGACTGAGTCGAAGGCAACAGCCTCGATACGAGCAGTAATAGCATAATATATGGCCTGAGAACTCTGAGGAGCATGTTGTAGCTGAGTAGTCTATGAAGATGCACCCCTACCAAGTCTAGGGCAGTCCCTAACCATATGGATTGTATCACCACACTCGAAACAAGCTCTAGGAGGACGCGGTGGCTGTGACTGACTAGGTCCAGGTCTGCTGGACTGACCTCTGAAAGCACCTCGCGCAGGAGGCGCGCTAGAAACTGGAGGTGCATAGTAAGGATCCTGAGGTATAGGCGGAGCTGGAGCACTGCTGGCTGCTGGAAGAGCTGAATGGACGGGGCTGATCGCAGCAGACTCAACCTTAGAAAGAGTGGGCGCTAAGACTTTTACCCAATAGTGGTATCAGGGTCAATTTCCACAGGAAGCTAGAAAGGGAGTTGAGTATTTGTTTGGTCTAGAAATGCGTTTTGGCTCCTAATTGTACTTCTACCATTTTTGGTTTTTTATAATTATCAACTGCAATTTAACAACTACTAATTAAAACTAAGTTATGGTAAAATATTAATTCTAGGTTGTATGCAAGATAGAGAAAGGCACTACGGTCGTGGCATTTACCTAGGTGGTCAACTAACGGGTAGAGATTCATAATACAAGAATGATGATTATGGGGCTTATGCTATAACCGTTCACGATTGCACTCACTCTCACACCTATCGTTAGAGAGAGTGATTTTTCCCAATTGACTCTCTCGAGACCAATTGGGTAGGCCAATATGCCCAAGCAACTTAGGGTTCAAGTTGGGTAATTACTCTTTCGAGCTTTAACCCGTTAATTGGGACTACCATTCTCATGGGTTCATCCCAATTCCTTGTTGGGTCAATTTTGGAGTCATAGATACTCTTTCTCAAGAAGAGTCAAGACCCACTAAGCTAGACTTAGTGTTTGCAACCACCAAATCCTAATTAAACCATAAAATTAACCCAAATAGCAAACACCCAACATCATTCAAGCTTTAAATAATCACACCCATTAATTTCCCACGCTAGGGTTGAGCCACAACCCTAGCTAATGGGTTTAGCTAGACATAATAGAAACAAAAATTGAAGAAATAGTAGATAAAATCGACATATTAATTAACTACAATATTAATCTACAAGAAACCACGGTAAAACAAGATGAAAATGCCCAAAAATAGGCTATAACTTGAGTCTCATGAGCGCAGCTTAAGATCTGAAGAAATTACTTGACCTAAAAAAGTAAAAAGATCTATTTATAGTACACAGGAAAAACTGGACAAAAATACCCCTGCGGGTCAAGCGCGGACTGCGCAGAAATGCAGCGCGGCCGCGTAGGGGTTTTGGTCTTCACTTCTCACTTCTGAAGCTGGGGATGCGGGCCGCACAAATATGTAGCATGTCCGCACTGGATGAAGGGCGCGGACCGCGTAGAAATGGGGTGCGGCCGCGTGGACAACTTTGCAAAAATCCACACTCTCCGAACTTCATCCACGCGGACCGCACTGATTTGGTGTGCGGCCACGTGGGCTTTTGCCTTGAATTCCTGAGTCTCTGAACTCTCATTGGCGCGGACCGCGTAGGAGTGAGCGCGAACCGCGCAGGTTAGCTTTCAAATTACACCGTCTCTGAACTTCCTTGCGCGATCGCGTGGCAAAACAGTGCGGACCGCGTAGGATACCTCTGAATGTGGCAGCCTCTGAACTCTTCTGCATGGCCGCGTGGCAAAGCAGTGCGGACCGCGCAGGTTATCTTGTTCCCCACTTTACTTGTCTTTTGACACTTGGCAGATTTCACTTCTTTTTGAGCCGATCTTTGACATTTGTCATCTTCTCGCTCAAACCTGCAATCAAGCGCAACTTGTAAGCATTTTGGGACTAATTTATGGCAATTCACTCACAAAGCTTAGGCAAGAATGGGAATAAAATGTGTAAAAATTATAGTTATCAACTCCCCCAAACTTAAACCTTTGCTTTTCCTCAAGCAAATAAAATAAGACCTACCCCTCA
>MU736865.1:60781-75922 GCA_026770625.1 Nicotiana glauca | reverse complement strand
CAACTTCTATTTCCGATGCCGAAACCTATCAAATCACGTCCGATTGACTTCAAATTTTGCACACAAGTCATATTTGATATTACGGTCCTACTCCAACTTCCAGAATTTGATTCCGACCCCGATATAAAAAAGTCAACTCTCCGGTCAAACCTTCCAAAACTTCAAATTTCAATCTTTAGCCAAATGGCTTCAAAATGGTCTACGGACCTCCGAATTCACTTCCGATCGCGCCCCCAACTTCAGAATCACTATACGGAGCTATTCCCAGTCTTGAAATTCCAAACGGATATTTATAACACCAAAATGCTCTCAAAAGACTCTCCACACTTGTCATACATGCAACCTCCCTAATTGCCTATAAATAGAATGGTCATTAGCCATCATATTCACTCAATTTCTTAACCAATAATTCATTTTGCCAATCATTAGTTTCTTCCTACAATATTTTAATTTCTGTAGCAGCTACAGAAAATACCTTCATCTTATCTTTTTTTTGGGCAACTATTTTGTGCAAATTCTAAACTTCCAGCCACGAGTGCACGTGTTTAGAGGTGTTGTGGAACCTTGGAAAGCGATCGATCTTAACAATTTACACCCAGTCGGGCCGAAATCGCTTTCAAGGCAATGTCTTGCTACGACACAATATTTTTGATAAGTTGTAGTCTTATTTCCTTTTTGTTCTTAGTAAATATTATCTACTCATTTTCCCTTACAATTTGAAAGCAATTTCGTATATAATATTGACTAATGACCACCACTTTGAACAAAACACTTCCTGATCTATCAAAACTTGAGCCTTTAAATGGAAAAAATTATAAGTGTTGGTCCTAGAAACTTTTAATTTTTTTTGAATAATTAGAAGTTGATTATGTTTTGTTTAACGATCCTGCTGCTGATAATTCTAATTCTGCTAATATTGTTGGTGCTGATGATGATGCTAAGAAGAAATTTGAAAAGGATAATAAATCAGTAAGAGGACATCTGTTTAATCATATGACTAACCCTCTCTTTAATTCGTTTATAAATTATAAATATGCCAATATCATATGGGACAGTTTAGAGAAGAAATATGGTGCTGATGACGCGAGAAAAGAAAGTATGCCGTTGGAAAGTGGATCAAGTTTCAAATGGTTGACGATAAGCCAATCATGGAACAGGTTCACGAGTATGAGAACTTGACTGCTGATGTTTTGAACGAGAGCATGGAGATGTGTGAGGTTCTTCAGGCTAATGTTCTGCTTGAAATGTTTCCACCTTCCTGGAGTGATTACCGGAATCAACTGAAACACAAGAAGAAAAACTTAACTCTTTAAGAACTGATCAGTCACATGAGGACTAAGGAAGCAAACTGCCTCAAAGATGAGGAGTCTGAGCGGCTTAAGGATAATATGTAATCTCTCTCTCTCTCTCTCTCTCTCTCTCTCTCTCTCTCTCTCTCTTAATTTTTCTAAAGCTAACCTTGTGGAATCTTCTAGTACTTTTGTGAAAGACAGGTTTAAAGGAAAACAAAAGAAAGGACAGAATAAAAAGACATGGGAAGAAGCAGAATTACTTCAATAAGCCATAGGGTCATATTAAAAAGTCGAGAGGACCTTGCTATGTCTGCGGAAAAATTGGTCACAAGGCTTTTCAGTGCAACCAGAGACAAGGACAAAGCTTAAAGAATGGAGGAAAAGATATGGTCCAAGCTAACCTTACTGAGGGTGGTGATATCATTGCTATTGTGGTTGTTGAGGCGAACATGGTGGCTAACAAAGTTGACTGGATCTTGGACACGAGCACTTTAAAGGCACCTTTGCACCAACAAGGAGCTATTTCGCGACTTTGAGGAATCTGTTGATGGCGAGTTTGTCTACATGGGTAACTCCACTACAGTTGAAGTTATGGGTAAAGTAAAAATTCTCCTTAAATTAACTTCTGAAAAAACCTTACCCTTGAACAATGTTTTGTATGTAACCTCCCTTCGTAGAAACTTAGTTTCTGGTGCGCTTCTCAACAAAGCAGGTCTTAAACTTGTTTTTGAATCTGATAAAGTTGTTATTTCTCGCGGAGGAGACTTTGTTGGGAAGGGTTACCTTAGTGGGGTTTATTTGTACTTAACATCGCTCAAGAGATTACTAATAATGCTAGTACTTTTAATTATATTGCTGAGTCTATTAATTTGTGGCATGGTAGACTAGGTCATGTTAATATTGCTTCTATGAAACGACTTAGAAAAATGGAATTAATTCCTGCAATTAATGTTGATAATTTTTCTAAGTGTCATGTTTGTGTAGAAGCAAAACATACCAAAAAGCCTTTTAAGAATGTAACTAGTAGAAAAATAGAATTGCTTGAACTAGTACATTCAGACTTAGCATATTTCAAGAATATTTTTAGTAAGGGTGGAAAGAAATACTACATCACCTTTGTAGATGACTTTTCTAGATACACTAAGGTATATCTTCTTAAGTCAAAAGATGAGGTTGGAAGCATATTTTTGAAATACAAGGTAGAAGTAGAGAATCAATTAGACAGAAAAATCAAGAGGCTTAGGTCTGAAAGGGGTGGTGAATATAGTACTAATACTCTAGAAGCCTTTTGTGAGAAAAATGGTATTGTACATGAGGTTAGTGCTCCCTATACTCCCCAACAAAATGGTATAGTTGAATGAAAAAATAGAACCCTTAAGGAAATGATGAATTCTATGCTTTTGAGTTCGGGTTTATCTGATAATATGTGGTGGTGGGGAGGGGGGGGGGAAAGCTGTTTTATCTACATGTTATGTTCTTAATAAAGTCCCTCATAAGAAGTTAGATAAAATCCCGTATGAGTTATGGAAAGGGTTTGCCCCTAACTTGAAAATTCTGAAAGTGTGGGGGTGTTTGCCTAAGATTGGTATACCTAATTTTAAACTAGTAACTGTTGGACCCAAAACTTTGATGCTATTTTCATTGGTTATGCTCAAAACAGTGCTGCATATAGATTTATTTCTTTGACTAATAGTTCTATTTATGAATCTAGAGATGCAGAATTTTCTTAGCATATTTTTCCATTGAAAAATAATGTGCCTAGTGTTGTGTCTAATAATGCTTCTATATTTATGTCTGTTAATTCTCATATTGTGCCTTCTACTAGTGTTACTGCTAATGAGCATGAAAATGAACTTAGAAGAAGTAAGAGGCGTAGAATTGAAGCTAGCTTTGGTCCTGAATTTATTACTACTTTCTTGACTGAAAATATTGATCTTGATGTTTTGAGTGATGAATTAATGTCAATCTATTTAATAGAAGAATACCCTAAGACATACAGTGAAGCAATGAGGTCAATAGATGCTAGTTTTTGAAAAATGGCCATTAAAAGTGAATTAGACTCTATAGTTTCTAATCACACTTAGGACTTATCTGATTTACCTAAAGGTTGTAAACCCATAAGTAACAAGTAGATATTTAAGAAGAAATTGAGACATGATGGTACAATTGAGAAACATAAGGCTAAACTTGTTATTAGGGGCTTTAACCAAAAGAAAGACATTGATTACTTTGACACTTATTCTCCTGTGACTAAGATAGAGACTATTAGAACTCTTGTTGCTTTAGCCGCTATTCATAATTTAGTGATACATCAAATGGATGTTAAAACGGATTTCCTAAATGATGAATTAAAGAAAGAGATCTATATGCCTCAACCTGAGGGATTTATGATCCAAGGACAGGAGAATAAAGTATGCAAATTGAGAAAGTCTTTGTATGGTCTAAAGCAGGCACCTAAGAAATGGTATGAAAAGTTTAATAGCTCATTAGTGGATAATGATTTTGTTGTTAATGCATCTGATACTTGTGTTTATTCCAAGATGATAGGATCAGATTGTGTTATTATATGTTTGTATGTAGATGGCATGTTAATCTTTGGCCCTAATGTGAATGTTGTTAATGAGACTAAGAATTTTTTATCTACTAAATTTAAAATGAAAGATCTTGGAGAAGCAGATGTGATTTTAGGGGTTAAAATCAAAAGAACTTAAAATGGTTTTTCATTGTCTCAGTCTCATTATATTGAGAAAATATTAAAAAAGTTTAATTGTTTTAATGTGCACCTATGATAACTCCTTATGATCCTAGCATACACTTGAAAAGGAATAAGGAATCTAGTATTTCTCATATGCTAAGATAATCGGTAGTGTAATATTTCTCATGAATTATACACGACCTGATTTTGCTTCTGTTGTTAGTAGATTGAGTAGACTCACAACCCTAGTAGTGAACACTAGGATGATCTTCATCGTTTGCTAAGGTATTTGAGAGGTACTATAGATTGGTGTTTGTATTTTAATAAATTTCCTGCTATTTTAGAAGGATTTTGTGATGCAAACTGACAATGATGAAGTTAGCTCCACTAGTGGCTATGTATTTACTTTGGATGCAGGTGCTATTTCATGGAAGCCTTCAAACCAAACTTGTATAGCACTATCTGCTATGGAGTCTGAATTCATTGCTCTTGAGTTGGCAGGGCAAGAAGCCGAGTGGTTGAGAAACTTATTGGCAGACATGCCTTTGTGGGGAAGACAAGCTTCACCAGTTTCCCTACATTATGACTCACAGGCGGCAATTGAAATTGCTAAAAATAGTGTGTACAATGGAAAAATAAGACATATCCGCATTAGGTATGACGCGGTAAAACAGTTATCGAAATATGGTGTTATTTCCTTGGAATATGTAAGATCCGAAAAAAATTTAGCGGATCCTTTAACCAAGGGTTTGGTAAGGAAAGTTATCCTTGAAAAGTCGAAGGGGATGGGGCTAAAGCCCATGGATTGAGGAAGTATGGTGGATACTCGTTTGTGGTCAAACGAAGCCATATGAGACCTCAATATGCACTATATTTTCTATTCTTATGGCGTGGTGGTAGCGCTTTATAAGGTTGAGCTTATTTTGCTCTTATTGATTCCATAGCCTTAAAGTAGTCTATGTGTAGATAAACTTGATGGAATCATCTACGTGAGTGTAAAGGTGCGGTCGCCTTTTATGAAAGACTTGAGATGTCTTTCTAGAGCACTCATGAGACCCAAGGTATGTGCATGACCATAAAAGCACTTTGTTAATATCGCGGAGTTTGCATAAAATTAAGGATATAGTATGTGTTGTGGGGGTCTCAACTAATGTCCATTCAGTTCAAGAGTACTTCACTTTGTTGATGTTAGTTGTTGTCTCATTTCACTACGTGTCAATTCAAATCGAAAGATATTGACACTTAAGTACATGTTCCTTCTTTTGCCCAGAATTGTTCTATTTTTGTCTTTGCATTAGTGGGGTACTGTTGGTATTATTTATAATGCAAAGTCAAAATTTTCTTTTTGAAAATTCATTTAGAACCAATAGCCACGGGTCTTTTTTTTTTTCAATTTATTTTCAAGTGGCTTCTCGCATGAAGCCTTAAAGCCAAGTGTTGAATGACTTTGACAAGTGGCTATGCAAATCTACCATGTGCCTTCATGCATGGAAGACTAGGTACACTTGTCAAATGGACTAATATATTTGGACAAGTGTTAAAAGACTCTCCACACTTGTCATACATGCAACCTCCCTAATTGCCTATAAATAGGATGGTCATTAGCCATCATATTCACTCAATTTCTTAACCAATAATTCATCTTGCTAATCATTACTTTCTTCCTACAATATTTTAATTTCTGTAACAGCTACAGAAAATACCTTTATCTTTTCTTCTTTCTGGGCAACTATTTTGTGCAAATTCTAAACTTCCAACCACGAGTGCACGTGTTTGGAAGTGTTGTGGAACCTTGGGGAGCGACCAGTCTTAACGATTTGCACCCACTCGGGCGGAAATCGCTTTCAAGACAATGGCTTGCCACGACACAATACTTTTGATAAGTTGTAGTCTTCTTTCCTTTTTGTTCTTAATCAATATTATCTACTCATTTTCCTTACACAGAGAACACTATATCCTTGTCATGAAAAATTAGGAATATCTACACTGCCTGGCGCCCAAAGTGGCTCATTTAAAGAAAAGGCCATATTTCTTTTTTATTACCCAATTTGCGTATTTTAAAAAAAATATGGCGTTTTATCGCTAAAACATAGATGTATAATCCGTTTGGCCAAGCTGCAAAAATCAGCTTATTCTGAGAAGTACTTTTTTTCAAAAGTGCTTTTGGTGAGAAGCAGTTTGTGTTTGGCTAATTAGTTTGAAAAGCACTTCTGAGCAGCAATTAGTGTTTGGCCAAACTTTAAAAAACTACTTCTAAGTGCATTTTTCTCAAAAGTGCTTCTCAAAAAAGTGCTTTTGGAGAAAAGCTAATTTTTTCTGCTTTTCCAAAACTGCTTCTGGTTCTTCTCAAAAGCACTTTTTTTCTTCTAAAAGCTTGCCCAAACACTTTAATTTTTGGCCAAAAATGCTTTTGGCAAAAAAAAAAAAAAAGACACACTTTTGGCCAAAAAAAAAACTTTGCCAAACATGCTAGTAATCCCTATTCCATACCGCTGCTTTCCATACCCGATCCCCGCGATTGTGGCATCAAGATGGATTGAGTGGGTGAGGAAGGTGATCCAAATTAGGCTTGAGAAAAAACTTTTTTTCAAAATATATGGCCAGAGCGGCTGTAAATATTTTAGGTTGATAAAAATTTTAAACTAATTATTTTAAGAGTTAGATTGATAGAAGTATATTTTATCACATGAATATATGAATTTGAATTGCTAAATGAATCATCTTTCACAAAGTTTGTTAGAATATAAATTTTGTCAATCATTTCTAATGTCTTATAGTGAAAAGTATATCACATAAATCAATAAGAAATGAGGTTTTTGGACACAATATTTTTATTGAGTGTACATTAAGTTGTTAACTAATATATTACCTTAGAATGAAACATTACACTGAGTCCATTATTATAGAAGATACAACACGGAGAATATGGTTAAGATAATTAAAGAAAATAAAACTAATAATTTCCATTTTTCTTAAGCAATTGATACAAATAGGGGTGTTCATAAAAATCCGAAAAACCTAACCAAACCGAAAACCGAACCAAATCGATCAAAAAAATCGATACTTATTGGTTTGGTTTGGTTTTGGTTTTAAATTTTAAAAACAGATCAAATTTGGTTTGGTTTTGGTTTTAATCAGGAAAAACCGAACCAACCGACTATAGGAGTAGCTATTTCAAATTTATTATTACACCTATATATATGTATATTGTTATACAAAGTTTTAAAAAATTTATGGTAAATATTAATAGTTTGCACTTTTAATATAGTTCTTTACCTTTACATTCTAGTTTGATTGGTAGTTTTCTTTTGTTTAGTGTAAGAATTCATTTCGTGTTAAAAATAACATATTTTTAGTTGAATCCTTAAATTATTCATCTCTATTTGATTCAATTATTATCAATATATATTTGTAAATAATAGATTTCTCAAAGGGCAATTGATTTGATAGGGTTACATTAAAAATGTGGTCACTGAAATATGTGTTTGATAGTGTATGTCTTATATTTAAGAAAAAACCGATAAATACCGAAAAACCGACATAAACCGAATCGAGAAAAACCGACTTAATTGGTTTGGTTTGGTTCTAATATTTGAAAAACCGACTTACTTGGTTTGGTTTTTTTTAGGGAAAAACTGATCCAAACCGAACCGTGAATACCCTTGATACAAATGTGCATCTAAAAGTCAGCGTAGACCCAATTTTTTTTAGTTGATTCATGGTCGTTCAAATCTGACCACGTAGAGGAGTAGTTTGACCAGTGTAGGACTTCTACAAAGGAGTTGTGGACTTAGAATTTTTGTTCTTGTCATCTAATTATTCTCCTCATTAAAAAGATATAAGCTAAATATTTTTTGCTTATGCCGTCATATTCAAACTGAAACAGTTATCAGAACATGTATTTGTTAATTCTATTCATCAAAATTTAAACAGATCGAAAATCATCTTATTTTTTGCCTTGGACTTGAATATTGATTTTTCATTGTCTCATCATTTGATTCAATGATGCTAAATATGCATGCTAATATTCTAAATATTCTTCACTCAATAAGCTTATAAGATAAACGGAAACTTTAACAAAATACTGATAAAGGAAGTTTTGAGAGGAATTTCATACTCATTTTAACTAAAGTTGTTTAAATGGTCAATAAATTAAAACTTTCTAAATTGGATATTGTATGTTCATTTTAATCGATTTTTTATTGATTTTATGTAATAAAGATCTTTTGTAATCAAATTAATTATTTTTATTGATCATCTGTTACGGATTCATTTTATTGTTTTTTTTTTTTTTGTTATAAGTGACGAGAATGAATTAAGATGGTAGAAATGAATCAAAAATGCAAAATAAATAATGAGCATTTATATAACCAAATTTAATTAGTTGGAGACTAAAAACAAGTAATAATTATTTTTGTTGTTGTTGTCATAAAATTCAATTTTTAGTATGTCATTACTTTCCACGACCCAAAAATCTTTTTTGGTAAAGAAATCATATGACAATTATCATCATTATATTTTTAATTCTCAAAAATAAAAGAATTCCCATAATTGGGGAAATAATGGGAAAAGGGAAGCTTCTATGGAAACCATTACGAACCAAAAAACAGAAAAAGAAAATAAATAAAGGGCTGCTTTTAAATCTGTGGAAACTTCAAAAAACGAATATATCTGTGAATATAGAGTTTCAAATCAGTTTAAATACTTGGTTTAAAGATTCAGTGTATTAAAATCAATCAGCTAATTCAACTTGCAGTTTGAGTAGTTGTTGAAAGATACTGATTCACAGAGAGAGATCTAAATTTCGTGTGAATCATGGCTTCAAGTTCAGCGAAGAACAGTCCGTTACTACCAATGACGACGGCGGTGGCGGCCGATTCACCGCCGCCGCGAACGGAGGAGAAGCTTTTCAAAGGATCGGCCATGACCAAACGCGGTGCTTATGCTGCTATATCTTACATGTCATGTGCTGGTATGAATATTTCCTCTTCTTCGTTCGCTCCTTCGTAGCGTATCTGTTACTGTTGAATTACGAAATTGCGGGTTTGAAATTTTGCTTCTTTTTTTTAGGAATCGCAATTGTTAAATTTTCTCCTTATACTTTGAACACTTGTTGAAATTGCAACTTTTAGAGCTAGGAAGAGAGTTGATTTATCTGTTTATTACGTTCGATTCAAATTGAGAGTTTATTTGTTGATCGTGAGTTGAGTGATTCGTCATGGAACCTTGTGCTTTACGGCTGTTAGTTAATTAAACAGTTGAAATTTGACTTTCTCTATCACATCGGAGAAACTAGTTGAAATCGCAATCGTTAGAGCTAGCATGGGAGTTGCTTCTACCTGTCCGATTCAAAAAAAGAGTTTATTTTTGTTGATGGAGAGTTGAGTGATTCGTCATGAAATGAAGTATTAGAGTGTTACCTTTTCCTAATTGTCTTTAAAGTTGAGCTTTTGATTCATGCATGATGTTATTAATAGGAAGTTCTCTTTCCAATTTGGTGTTATTCAAGGGAAAACCATGTATCCAAGTACTCAATGTGTAAATATTTCACTCTTATTAAATAGGATTCTGTCGCTCAATATCTTTGAAATGTTGAGCTTTATGTGCCTTACACATCAAATATTTTTTTTAACTACTTAAAAGAAGAACTGCCGTTCTTGTTGGTTCTTTTCAAGTTTATTTTTTCTCTCCTCAGTTGTATAAAAAGTCATCATGCTTGTCGACTTGCTCAGTTTTTGATGGCATGATCAGATGCTCTTTTGGATGAATTTACCCATCATTGTATAGTGGGGGATTTTTGGGGGTTGGACATGAAAGAGTTATGCACAATCTCGTACCATCTAGAATGCCACTCTGACTTTAAATTGCACCAATTGTTCATTTTATCTTGGCAATGTTGGATTTAGACCCTCAGGTCTCAGCATTAATCTTTAAATTATTTAGCACTTTTACACACAAAAATGTGTTGATTATCTTGGACACTGTATACATATTGATCCAGTTGTGTGTATTCACGCATCCTTAAAATGTCTCTTGTCAAATGATAGACAAGTTTAAAGACTCGACTTTTCCTTTGCTTTGCTTTTTTCCAAGTCCACTTGTGTTATAAATCGATGACTTCAATGGGATAAAAGTAACTGGATAAGGAAGGTCAAACTTACTATTAAGTTAATAACTTATGATGGACACTTGTATTATTTGGAATCGTAGCTTTTATGTCCACCAAAGTTGTTTTTCTAGGCATTATAAGCAATTAATATTAAATATATAAAAGTATTGTGTTGTGTCTTTGGCACATCTTATGCTACATGATTCAGACAAATAGATCATATTTATGTCGTTCCAGATGTGACTTTTGTCCAAATATGCCACTTTACTGTAGTGGGAAATTAACATGTTTTTTTGTGGGTGGTAAATCCATGTCTATATGTCAGTGTTATATTAATGATATTCTACAACCTAAAGTGGGCAGATTAAAATCTGCTGTTTATCACATATCTGAAAAAAGGAAAGCTAAAAGATTTCAGATTGGTCTAGTGACTCCATTGTTTAACATACTAAATTAGGGTTTACCTTTTACTTTGCTTGTTGAATCAAAACATGAGGACTCTGAAGATAAAGACTCAACAAAGACCCCATCGCATGTCGTTCCTTTGAGCTTAATGTCCATTTCTGGATGTTATTCTTTGTCTTGCACTGTCAATGTTAATTCAAGTACAGTGAGGTCAAGGGAGTCCACTCGGTACTAAAATTATATTATAGGACATTTAGCTGAAAAATCAAACACTTAATAATGTGATCCCAATGACTAGAATTAAGATATAGCCACTGATGTCTTGTAATGATGCATGGTAGCAATAAGCATATACATCTAGAAGAATCTCAAATTCAAAGTCAAGTGCCGAAGTATAGTTGCCAGTCTTGAATTTTGATTCTGTCAGGTCGAATTATAGAAACTTCCTTTTATTTGCTCTATCCCTTTGCTTCACCTTTCTAAGCATCATAGTCCTAAAGTTGATTTAGTCCTATTGTTTATCAAAGACCTTTTGGTTATCCAGTGGTTTCCCATTTGCGTTTAAGGATGTTTCATCTTGTTCTTTTGGAGAAGCTCACCATAGTCATTTATGGCACTGCTTGATGCTTACAAATTTACCTGATTTTGACTTGCAGTTCTCTTGGTATTATTCAATAAAGCAGCTCTTTCTTCATACAACTTCCCATCTGCAAATGTCATCACACTCTGTCAGGTACCTAGAGACTCTGGTTTTAACAGCGATGCCTGACAGTCTCAGCATTGTACCACACATTATTTATTCATTTTCCGGAGCTGGTTGCAAATATTTATCCTAAGCAATTTGTCTTCATCACCTTTAAATAGATTGTCAGTTCATCACGGAAAAGCTCTGGCTTATTTCTTAAGCTTTACATTGCTTATCAAATATAATGTTTTACTTTAGTAATATCTCCATATAATGTGTTATATTTCCAAATGAGTTGTGAAACTTGTGCTTGACAAGAGTTATTTTGTTCCGTGCTTTTCAAAAGCAGTTCTCTATTTCAGTTGGCATCACCGAACTGATATATTTAGCTTCCTGTCATTTGCAGATAATATGTTCATGTTGTTTTCTTTATCTCCTAAGACGGTTGAAGCTCATTTCTTTTCATTCGAATGAATCTCCGGTAATACCTGACAATTTTAAAACATTTGTGCCACTGAAGACACTGATTGATACTTCACCCGTTGCTGTGACCTATCTTCTCTACATGGTAATTGCTTCATTTAGTATTTTTATGCTTATTATTTCCTCAAAGGTCAGGAGTTTGCATCTCACCAACAGATTTTATGTGGTCTCTGGTTCTCCTTGAAAGCTAGTTACGATGGAGTCTGTTCGGGGAGTAAATGTGCCCATGTACACAACCCTTAGGAGGACAACTGTTGTATTTACAATGATTGTGGAATCCATTCTTGCAGGTCAGAGGTACAGTCGCCCTGTTATTGGAAGGTGAGATTTCCTTTTTCTTTTAGTTAGTTCTGTTGCAGAAGCTATGTCTACAAAAATACTACGGGATCTTGAGATAGACAACAAGGAAAAGTTCCCCATCAAGGGATCAGAATATTAGGAATGAATATTTAAAACTTAACTTCTCACAGTTTGTAAAACCGAGGGATAACTGGGATTAATGTTTCACTTTCTATTCATTTCGTTTTCTCTCGTGTTCTCGATTTAGGAATTGAAGTTGCTTCTGAGATTTCTTATTAAATCATCTGGCTCATCAACAGCGGACTTTCTCAACAAACTAAACAATTTTCCATAAAGAAGAAAAATTCAATATGGAAAATAGCGACAAGAGGAACCGGATTAATGTTTCAGTTGTTCCTTCATTCTACTTCCAGAAATAAGATTTATAACTCTGGGAAAAAATGGAAGTTTTTTTGACTCAAAAATGCATAAAGTTGAAACGAGGCTTTGACCCTAGGAAATGTGATTTCTGACTAAATGCATAAAGTTGGAAACTGGTTGCTCAACCTGACAGCCTTAAATAGCATAATGGTATGATACATGAGAGCCAAATATATCGCTATATTCTGTTGCTTCATCTGTGCTCTGCTGGAAGCTGCAAGAAAGAATAGAACGTTTAATTTTCTCTTTTGTCTCAGTTCTGTAAATTTCTAGTAATTGGTATTAACGGTCTATTAAGGGGTTTATCATTTAAACACTAAGGGCTTGTTTGGTATGATGGATAAGCAAAATTAATCCTGGAATAAAAATTTAGTACCGCCTTATCCCTTGTTTGGTTATTAATCTTGGGATAAGTTATCCCACGATTAAAAAAAGTACCGGAATAATTTATACCTGCCAGTAGGTGGAATAGTAATCCGAGGATAAGTAGTATAATTGACAATCTCAGGATTAATACAACATACCAAACAATCAATAAGAAATAATACTAGGATAACTAATCCCAGCATAACTTTGTTAGCGAAAGCAAACGACCCCAGGGATTCTGGTATGCAAGAATTATAATCCAAGGATTGTAATACAGGGATTTATAATCACTGGTTTATTTAGTGCTTGCCAGATGTTTGGTTCATTGCATTAAAAATGAAATATACGGTGTATAATGTAGAAATTTACAATTTTACCCTTATTTTAGAAGTAAATAAAGAATAGAAAGATGTAACCAAGGTTATTTTTGTTTTTAGGTGTTTTATACCCATAAAGTGAATCCCTGTGTGAGTTATCCATGCTGGATCCGGCACAAAATAATACCAAATTTGTCATATAAAATTCTAACCAAACACGGTATAAGATATTATTGAATTTTATACCATGATCATTTTCCTAATCTTGGTAACCATAATAACCTTTGGGATTCTCCTTTTACACTTCTAAATTGACCCGTAAGAAGATAAGTTATTGTTGCCTGCCTTCCGTAAGTTTTATTTGTGCTTCTTCTGTTAAGGGTTCTCTTAATCACACATCATTCAATCACATATTTCGAGCAACACCGTGAGCATATTTCTCGCTCGTTCTCTAACAAACATTGCCTAACATTACCAGTGTGGTGATAATCGTGTTTGGTGCTTTTGTCGCTGGAGCTCGGGACTTGTCATTTGACTTTTATGGCTATGCTGTTGTCTTCTTATCCAACATCACAACGGCAATATACCTTGCAACCATAGCGCGGATTGGTAATGTTTTTGCCTTGTCATGTATTCTTTTCAGGTTGATATCTTTTTGGTCCTTTCTAATATTTCAAGCTATCCAGGAAAATCAAGTGGCCTCAATAGCTTTGGCCTAATGTGGTGCAATGGTATTGCTCTCGTTCTCTATTAGTCATCCTTGCTGTTCATCCTAGTTCTGGTTTTCTGATTCTTTTTGTTCTTTTTACCTCTAATAGGAATCATCTGTGGGCCTCTCTTACTTGTTTGGTCACTTATTCGAGGTGACCTGGCATTGACAATGAACTTCCCTTACTTGTTTTCACCAGGTTTCCTGGTAAGTTTCACGATTAATTTGGTTATGGTATCTTACTATCTCACTGATCTTTTCCTGCACCACATAATGTGATAGTCCACTTTGCTTCATCGCATTGTCTCTTGGGGAGCTCAAAGTCATAGGTGTTCTTCCCCACTCCCCCATCTCCCACCTCTGGAACAATATTTTTGCTTCCCTCGGGTAAAAAGGAAAAGCATAGAGAGTGAATCCTGCTCCAAACATTAATGTTGTTTCCAATGTAAATATGTCCCACCATTTTCATACTAGCATTCTCTCACCTGGTTCCTTCCAACTGTTGCTGGACATTTAACTTCTACTTATAAGTGTCTTAATGGGATGTCATATGGCTGTGTTTTGACTCTTGTATTTTGTAAATGAGCAGGTTGTAATGCTTATGTCTTGCATATTGGCATTTTTCTTGAACTACTGCATATTTCTCAATACAACACTGAATTCAGCCGTCACACAGACAATATGTGGTAACTTGAAGGTTTGTTCTCCAAGGAATCTTTTTATTATATTAAGCTTTCTGATTCACCTTACTGGGTTGATACTCCAATTGGAGAAAGTGCAAAGTATCATTTTTCTGGCAAAAGATGTTTGTGGTCTTGTGGAGGAATCCAAGTCCATAATTCAGGTAGTCAAATACTTTGCTTTGTTGCAACTGGAGTTGAATAGAGTGCACGATTGCAAGCGATTGTGCTATTTTGAGAAAATGAAAGGAGATTCTATATTTTGCTTGCATCCTTGCATGCTGACCAGAGGGTTTTTGCTCATAGGATGTAATTTTGAGGTTTGGCTCCCCAGTGTGCAAGTTTTTGGTTTCTAATGCCAATTAAAATATCTCATCATCCTAAGCTAGGACTAACGATTAATGAATAGTAAGAATTTCTAGCACGTTCAGCTCTTCTTTTTGTTATTTTTCACAAAGTTTCAGTTGCTGGAAAACTGTCATTTCTAGAGTACCTGGGCTCCTCATATGGCTTGTCGCAGTAGAGGGTGCTGATAACCCACATGTGAAGGGTAAAAGTTATCTCTGTGAACCTTGCATCTCTTGAAGTTCTGCTCTGAAGGAATTCTTTTTTTTACATAAATCCACCTAAATAGGTGGAGAGTTAGGCTCTAACCCCTGCATGTTCATTAAAGCAAATAG